>VWZV01017100.1:1266-132366 GCA_013397155.1 Irena cyanogastra | reverse complement strand
ATATCAAAGCAAGGGTCTGATCACCTCCCCACCTGTGTCCAGCCACCACTTTCTGAGTATTCTCTCTTACAGAGGAATTCTACTTCGCTGTCTGAAAATATACTAGAGCAGAATAGAAATAATAAAAGTTGAAGCTTTCAAAGAAAAAGTTGGGTTATATTTTTTAATGTATTTTTATTCCTCCCTCTCTGCCTCTCTTTAATATTGATGCATAGCCCCTAACCATTCACTAAACAACTTCTATCTAACAGGAAGAGTATTGTATTTTGCAATAAATGAGCTGGCAAATAGAAAATTATGCCTAGAAATTGAAACACAATAGTCTCGAAGCTCAATAAAGATAGACACTGAAATAATGCAAGCCTTCTCTTTCAGTGAAAGAAGTGAACGTTATTCCTTACAGCTACATGGTTTCTGGGTACCCTCACCTCAGTCTTCTGGGGTTTCTCATGGTTAATTTTAGCCACTCTCTGTTGCATAACCGTTCCTTTTAGCTTGTGACTCTGGAGTCAACCTCAGGTCAAGCTGCATCCTGCTGCAGGCTGACACGTAAATATGAGACAGTGCTTCCCAATCCAGATTCTTTGGAAGATCAGAAGCAGAGCTGCATGCTTTCTCTTCTATCCTTCTCTTCACAGTACATTACTTAATATGCAATTTAATCTTTGAAAATATCTTTGATGTTCCTTGAATAACATTATTATTTCTCACTTTACAGCTGCAATAAAAAAAATCTCCCATTTCACTGAATAACCAGTGATGCATATTTAATGTATATACATTAAATATGGTTCTGACATGTAGCACATTAAGGTATCTATTACACACACATTAAAAATAATTTTATCCATTACAACCAACAAACAAAAAAAACCCACAACTCAAAATAATTCTTTAAGAATATGGTGTATGGCAGTGAAAATTAAAATTCCAATGTGTTTCATTATGATGAAACAACAGAATTTAATAATCTAGCAAAATGCTGGCAAGGTCTGTTTAATCTAAAAAACTTTAGCTACATATGTTATTTAAACTGAAAAATTAAAACAAGTTGTTCTACAGACATGCATTCAAATATGTAGGGAGACAAAACAACAAACCAATAATTTTTGAGATGAGGAATATGACAAAATAAGGAAATATCTTCTGCACATAGCTAATCATCAAGAAATCAAATTTTTTTTAGCATGAAGCCTTCCTTTTACTTACAAACTTAGCACCTAGAAATTTCACTTTCAGTATGCAAGCAGAAATATCACCTTTAATTTTCTCACAGAATGTTATATAAACCATAAAATTATAATTTCCAATTTGGTAAACAGAACAGACAGCAGTTGCTGTTGGGTGTGATTGCAAAATCTTAGTCCTCAGCCCTCTGAGGTTTTCCTGAGAGGAGAAAATCTGAGCCCTTCTTCCTGCTGTTCCATCAGTTTTGCCTCTGTTTCTGAATAATATTCTTAATACTTCAGGATCTGTAGTGAGTGCAGAATAGGAGGAGATGAACTTTTAGAAGATGTGGCCTTACTTAAATGCATATAGGCCTATTCACTAATAATGTGTATAACACTTTGCCTTGCTAAGAACTGACTTGCTGTTACCATTGACAGCATTTTGCAGCTCCTGAAGTGCAAAATTCTGGAAATTATTAAGTGTTCTTTAGATGTGAATGCCTGGGTTATTTCTGTTCTTTCACAAAATTTATGACAAGTGAGACTAATTCTGCTCTTGCACATTATTCAAGTAGAAGAACTATACAGGAAGAATATCTCCAGCTTTAAAAGGGAATCTTTCTCATTTGAGGAATTCAGTCGAAACGATTTAGAGAAGAAAACCTACAAAATAAAACTATCTTCTTGACCCCCCGATTTCCTTAGAGATAACTGTATTTGTGCAAAGGTGATCGGTTTTAAAGATGCAACTTCAAACGTAGAGCGGTTCCCCAAATGCTTAAATAAGTCTGAGTTTAAAACATTCCCACCTAACAGATGGTGCTGATGTGGTATATAAGTTGGATCTGAATTTTTAATTTAAAGAAATATTTTATTTTTTGCATCCATTCATGTTACTTCAAATTATGTCAGAATATTTCTTACTTAATCCCAGTAGTGAGAGGGGAAGGAGAGAGCCTTCACCTTCTTTACAGCTGCACCTTTATTCAGATTGTCAGGTCCATCAAGTCTTAAATACCAGCTGTCATAGTGCCCATCTCTGTTCCTGAACTTAGAGCAGCACACACTTTCTGAAAGCTGGATAGCCAAGGATACTGATGTTTCCTTCCAGTGTTACAAAATACTCATAAATCAAATAAAGCTAGGTATGATGAGAAGAGGGAGAATTCCACCAAGGACAGGTACAGCATGATGAATGCCAGGAGCATTGCTATACATATTTAGATCTCAGGACTGATTCTGTTCCCAGCATCTTCTAAGAACATCTTTTAAGCTGCTTGAGCACAGCACTGTTCTGCCTTCTCCCTCCTCAACGCTCATTTTTCCCTTCCTCCCGTGTGTTTGTACATCACTTCACAAACAAGCACACTTCTCTCTACTGTGCAGAGTCCTTTCTACATAGCTGTTAAGAGAATGCAGAACTGTAAAAAAGCATTTTAAAATGCTATGGATGGGTAGTCCCAATGACAGAAGAAGACCTCATCTGTCCTTGCTGTGAAGCTCAGGGTTCATACCAAAGTACCAAAATAATGAAGCTACTTGTGTTGTTTTCCTGGGAAGATTACTGGGTTTAGCTGAGAATGGATATAGGATGTATAAAGAAACCTGTCAGACCTCTAGTAACCAATATACACCTAGGTAATTTACCAGTGCTTCCCTGTATGTTCTTATAAAGTACTAGTTCAATTAACAAATTGGGAATAACCCTTGTTTTAATAGGAATATCAGATACTCGCTATCTTGCATTTATGAATAAGGCATGTTCGATTTTTGTAGTTGCAATTACTGCTAGAGCTTAGAGACTTTAAAAATATTCTAAGATTCCAACTTAATTAGCTTTGAAAAATCTCCAGTTGTTGACTCTAATGATCCCTTACATAAAACAGCACACCTAAGTCTGACAAGATATTATTTGTCTTTGCAGCTGAACAATGCTTTTTGGCAATCACAGTATATATTAGAGTTTGATTATTTGTAGGGGTTTATGATTTTTATTTTTTTCTGGGGGCAAGAACTGAAAATATATCTTAATAGAAATTTGTGAATATACGTAATCACAAAAAAAATTTGTTTTAGAGATTATGTGTTGCTTGACATTTTAAAGTATTAAACTGCAAAATTATTGCTTGCAGCAACTATAAATATTTCTTGCCCACTATGTTTCCATGGCAACTGTGCTAATTTATTCAGAGACCTTTGCATTATTTTAATTTAAGAGACACAATAGTATCTGTACCAAAATTGTTCCCAGATTTGACATTTTGATCCTGTCTGAAAATAAAATGTGACATGAAGTATTTTTAGACATAAGCTACATTATTATACAAAGGGAGGGGAAGAGGTTTAAAATGTCTTCTGGTAGATTTATATTGCATAGATTTTTTTATATGTAGATATAGAAACACACACAATTAGTCCCTGAATAATGGCTCAAATGTTGAGAAGGTACACCTATTGTAAGTCAGTCATAGTCTCTGAACAGAAATCACTCACACCTAGAGTCATCTCAGAGATAATACTTTTTGAACATTTTCAGTTATCTTAACATCTTGTTTTACAAGGAAAAAGCCCATACTTTTTTTTAAATTTTCAGAGCAATCTCATTTCTGTATCACTCTTTGCATTTGTTTTCAAGTCTCTAAATATGCACAATATGTGAGAGGTTCTTCAGAGACTAGCATTTATACAACATTTGTTTATTAATTTTTTGATACTGAAATGCAAAATAACAAAAATTTTTTTACATGTGCTTGTCCTTAAGATCTGACCAACACTTGATATGGATACAGGGAGCAAAGGTATAACACAAAGTTATTTATTTGCCTCCTCCTCCTTCTTTGGAACCGTTTACAACCTCAAAGGCTGCCAGAAGCAGTATCTTATGTCGAAAATGGAACACAGAACCAGGCTCCCTTTCAGACACCTGTATCTTACACCAAATACCCTCTGATCACAGGCATTGAAAACTGCTTTCCCTTTTGTTGAATGAATGCCAACAGTATCCTGGAAGGGGAGTATTGCAAGTTTCATGCAGCTGTTGCTCATTCTCTACAGCTATGTAAGAGTTCAGCCTCCAAAACTGTCATTAAAAGCTTTGTGTGAGCACTAAATTCCTTTTAAAATGCAGGCATTTTTTCTCTGCACACAAATAAGAGTAAATTGATGGGTGTAAAGGAAATAACTTTTGTTAATACCACTTTTTTTATCCTGAGCTCAGAATCAAATTAAAGGATTTAAAATTTCACTGCCTTTTTTATAAATGTGGGTATAATTCTGTTTATTTCAGCTATATGAAAAGATGGATTTGATGTTGAAAATCACTGACTCTTGAGAAACCTTTGTATTCATAGTTTTTGCTGCAGACAAGGATGTTTCTGAAAGACAGAATAATTTTAATTGAAAATTCAATCTGCATGTCTAATCCTGGGCTGCTGGTGACAACTAGCTAATATAAAAACCTGCACTGGAGTATTCAAAATCCTTTCTCTAAGAAACTGTAATAAACCAGTTAACAACTTATAAAGTCCTGCTTCAAGAAAATGATGATGAAATGTTCATCTACTGAGTTTATATGCTCTTCATATGCACATAGGTAGCTGAATTTTAAAATCTTCACCAATTTAAATATATCAATTAGGAAATAACCTTATTATTCAAACTCCTCAGCAGAAATATCTTTTCTCTTTAATTACTGCAACTATACAAAAGTAGTTCCATTCAGCTAGCAAGCGAGAAAATTGCTCAATGGGTAATTTTTCATGACTGCAGCAGTTTTAAAGATTGAACTTCTAAACATACTCCCAGTGGGCTGCATGTCTATGTGATATTAAACAATTATGAGAAATAAGCCCAGCTGCAGAATTAGACGGTAGTGTTCAACTCAGATGTTATTTGATTACTTGCATTGATGATCACAGTATAATCCACCAATCCAGCAGTAGCGTTTTGTCACATATCTTGTACATGCATATGTTTAAGTTCTCTTTATCTTTGTTATTTAGATGACAAACTTGTCAGACCAAAGACTGAATATACAGGAAAGCAGCTATTGCTGTGACCCTCAATTTACAGCCAGATAATTGAAACACAAAGATAATAAACAGCAAGCTTGACTCCACTTCCTCTAAATCCTAGTTTTCTTAAACAATTTCCTTGCTGTCTAACACTTTGTCTAGTAATTGCCTTTTCATTGTTTAGGCTGAACACTGTCTACAAATTCAGCGCATGGGAAATAATGGCAATTGCAGCCAATTGAATTAGCCTAGAAACATATTTGTGCTGATGATTTCTAAATCAAAACTTGAGCAGCTTAATATGGACAGCTTAAAAAAAAAACCACTGGAGAGTAAATAACATACAACTTTTCATTTCTGCAAGAAAGAGTTTCAGAGGTATAATTAAGTACTCAATTTCAACAGTTTTCAAAGAGCCATGGTTTAAAGTGTGGCTCCATCGTGGGGACTGATGCATGTCAGAAAAAAAAACAACTTGAAAGCCCTCTTTACTGTTCCTCTTAGACATACAATGTATTTTAGAAGAAGGTGTTTTTCATGCTCTAGGATCAGCTTCATGCTTTCAGATTAAAGAGCTGGGAGATCATTCAGATAGACTATCTGCCAGGAACCATGCCCCTACATAAAATGCTACAAATACCAACAGTATCCACTTCAGAAATTCAAATATTTGCTTCAAGCTCAGCTTTCAGACCAAAATATTAAACTGCTGTGTATGATGTATTTACTTCTGAGTTAACTTCATATCTCTTTAGGGGTGCAAACTATTTTCAGCTTTGTGTGCCTTCAGCAGTCAGAGACAAAAAATGCCATGCATCTGTCAAGCTGTTAGAAAGTCTTAAACTATCACTTTACATGGAGGATCTCAGAGAGCTTCCAGTAAACACCACCATTGATGAACACAGGATCTAGTGGTTTTTAAAGCTTCCAAGATGTCATTGGATTTCGATTTAAAATAAACAGGTAAGTTTAAAAAAAAAAATCCAGAAGAGGGACCATAGCGGGTGTCTAGCACAGCCTTCTGCTCAAGATGGGAAGAGCTTTGATGTCAGGTCAAGTGGCTTAGGACTTGATTTAGTTGGATCTTACTGATCTCCAAGGATGGAGACTGCTTAACTTCCTTGGACATAATGCTTCTTTGCTGGACTGTCCTCATGGAGTAAAAGCTTTTCTTTACATTGATCCTGGACCCTCGTTTCATTCTTCTGCCATGCACCACTACAAGAAGTCTGGCTCTGTCATCTTGATCACATCACCACAGTTATGGGAGGAAGCCAACCTCTCCAATCTTCTGTCCCTCAACTTTTCCTAACAAGTCACGTGTTCCTGTGAGCCTCTGTTGAGTCAGCTCCAGTTCAGCTACCTCTTCCTCACATTGTGGAACCCAGCAGTGGGTGCAGTATCTTGCTGTGATCTAATCCTCACTTCCCTCAACCTATTGCCTCTTGAGCTCAGCCTGTTCAAGCAGTCAAGGAGGCAGAAGGCTTCCATTCATTCTAGGGCACACAGCTCACATGCAGCATATGGAGGGTTAAGTTCTCACAAACTTTAAAACCAGCAGAAATGTTGGCAGTGTCTTTGGCTGAATTAGTTCACTCAACTATTTTTCATTTAGATTTGCACTGCTGGGTTTCTTTGGCTCTGAGATGTTTCTCAGAAGCCATCTAGAAACAAGGTGGCCAGCAGGGCCTTAGCTCATAGGGGCAGCAAAAGGCTTGGCTTCAAGTGCAGCCCATTGTGGGAAACAGTAGTACCATCAGAGACTAAAATTTTCCTCGTTGAAATCTCTCAAAAATACTGTAGTTTCCTATTTCAAATGCATATGCTTAGCTCTGAAGAAAATAATAATGCCTGTTAAAAACTGAAGAGATTTATATACATATATATATGTGCATTTGCTGTACACACTGTCCCCTCATGATAATTGTCTCGCTTTCTTCTGTTTTCTTCCTGCTTGTTTTTCCTCCCTTTCCCTTTTCTCTTCTCTCTTAATTTCCCTTTTGATCCAAAACAGACATTTTTCCACAGGAAGTGAACTGAGGTCTAAGCTATTATGTAGAACACCACAGCATCCTTGCATAGTAGAGCTTTTTTAACAACTTTGAGTTGTATTAGAGTCAGTGCTGAAAACTTCTACAACCCTGGAACAGTCTTTTTTTTTTTTCCCAGTCACATATTTCATGTGCAGAATTTGCATTACATGGACCCATTTTTAAACAATTAACTTTACCTCTGGCCAGCTTATCTGTCAACTGAGTTCAACTGCACTGAAAAATTAATTTTAGCAACATTCTGTATTGTGACAAAGAAATAGCCTGAAGGTATAGTTATTAAATCTTTCTCAGATAAATCCCTGTTTCTCAAGTCTGTTCTTTCTGGAAGATCCCAAATGGGATGTCTTTTCTTTTGGACCAAGTCAAGTTGGAGGTGCAGGAATTTTGCCACTGACAACCTTAGTTAAAATCCTTCATAAAGCTGCTCATATGAATATATTCAAGATTTATTAGAAAATTAAGACACCAATGAGGCATACTGAGACCCACAGCTATTTTGCAAGTAATTTACCGTATCAAAATTGTTACTCTGACTTTTAATTGATTTTCAGGGGTTCACCAGCACTTACACAAACTATTAGGGAGGGAGTGTTGTGCTTCTTTCCTTTGAAATACCTGACTTACATCACTATACTGCCACTTGTTCATGAAGGTACCATTAAACCAGTGCAGCTGGAAATTACTCAGGCTACATCAGTGCGACAGAATAAGGCACAGATCTTAATTCAAGGTCTTTTAGATGTTCATTGCTGAACAAAATGTGTTACCATCGCTCCCTGGAGCAGAGAAGAGATGCTCCCATGGGATGATGATGCTGACTGGCAGCTGTCTTTCAGATGACCAACAAAGATGTCAGTCAGATGCTGATTTGAACAGGAGATGGTCTGGCTCATTTAAGAAAAGATGATTCATAATTGCAAAGGCCTTTAAGTCACTCCTGACATGGTAGGCTACACAGCTACACAAGTCAATATTACAGCCAATAACAACTGTGAAAATGAAGTATTGAAGAATATTTCATGTTTTACTAGCATGTATTTTGAAGATGCTTGCAATCATTAGCATTTTTTTTTTTCAATTATTGAGACCAATTTAATTGCATCTTGAGGGGGACAAATGCTTTTAATCATGCACCAGAGGCTAGAAAATGAAAATCACAATAAATTACTAATCTCCTTTAACACAAAATTTATAAGTTTATTTATAAAATTTGTGTTAAAAATACAAGAGGTCATTGCTATAAACAAAGCTTATGTACCTGCACTAACCCCTCCTACAGGCTGCACACCATTGTACTTTCACTGATCAGCTTTAGACTTAAAGACTCTCACTATAAAGGTTTGAGGGAGGGTATTTATTCCTGTGATAGTGATGCCAAAGTGATTTTTGTTTTCATATATTCTGCATATATCTGTAGCTATGTAGTTCTTACAAAGTCCCTAACTAATGCCAGTATTTTTCCTACCCTGATAGGCAGAAACACAAACCACGTTCCAAAGGCCGCAATCCTAATCTTGCTTTTCTGGGAACCAAGGAAGAGCTACTCTCCCATGACAGTTTCTCATAAACTAGGAGAAGGGGGCTGGGAAGAGGGTTGAACCAAGGGAAGAAATTACCTCATCAACTGTGCTTCTAATTGGGGATTCTTGTCAATTATACTCATTTGCTAAACTTATAAAACTGTATTTGTGCTGTGTGGGGTGGCCATTTTCCCATACTTTCCACTGGAGGTCTCCAATTAAAAACTAGTTTTTATATTACTTCCTATATTAATATTATCTCAAAAGCATGTTGTTTTATTTCTAGATCTTTAAGGCATCAATACTTCCTTGTGTGTTCTTTTAGCATGTACTGGCTTTTTGCATATTAAAAAAAATATTAGAGAGCAGAGAAAGCATGAAAAAATTTTCCAAAATCATTGACTTTTGTAGTCAAAAATAATCCTGAAAATATCATAAAAAGAGAAGTGACAAAACAAAAAAAGGCAAATAAAACAAATGCAGTGTGCATTCTTAGGGGTCATGCCATTTTAATACATGGTACTCCTAGTGACCATGCTTCAGTGTTTAGAGATTCCTGGCTCTCTACAAGTAAGCTGCTAGGGCCCAGGGAATGTCCAGGAAATCAGGTCTGCTTTCTCTTGCTGTAGACCCTCTCCTGGTCCCAGAGCACTGCAGGATGGTGCAGGAATGGTGAGGAACTTGTGCAATGCTGCAAGATAGGCAAGTACAAAAACACAGCACTTGTAAACCTGATGGATATACAGCTAATTGTGATTAGCTTCATATGATAGCAAAATAAGTTTGATAGCTATTAAATCTAGTGTGCACTTCAAATTTTTACTTGCTGCTTGTATAGAAAGATGTTGTACATATGTGCAATTTGTGCATGTAGACAAGTTTTTTAGAAGAAGAAAGGACAACTGAAAACACCAGTAACAAATATGTGTGGCAGGTTTTCCTGTCTCTCTGAAAGCCTCCCACTTAAATATTTTATCATCCTTCCTATCAAGTCCAACTGTGATGTCTTGTGAAAGAAGCCACAGCAGAAGTCACAGCAAAACTGTGAAGAGGAAGTTTTCCTTGTAGGATGACCAGGCTTTCCCTGGCTGTGCTTCACAATAAGTTAAAAGCACTAGAGAATACTGAGATAAGTGTGCTTGGGAGCACCACCTTTGAGTATTTTTTACTTTTATTCTTCCAAAATGTTGTAAAATCTCCATCGCCCTGTCCAAATACTGTCCTAATAAAGCTGTTAAATTTCTAACAGTTTTGTATAGCCACAGTTACACTACTCTACATGACCTACAAAATAATTTTTATGAGATCTTTCTGCTTGTGTTCTGCCAGACTTATTGCTGCCCCAGATACATGCTGCAGGCAAGAAAATTGTTTGTCACAACAGAAAGCAAGCAAATTCTTATAAATACTGCTGTGAACAGACATTTGCCAAGCTTTAGGTAAGCCTTGGTCTCTAAGTGTCAAACTGCAAGTGGATCTGATTTGAACTCTCGATTAATCCACTCAAAACAAGAGAAAAAAAAATTTTCTAATGCTATTATTCAAATAGAGTTACACAGGCTCTTGTGAACAATTCTCAGTATTTTTTTCCTACCTAGACAAACACATGTACAAAGGGAGAGTGAAAAGTCACACACTAAGGCATACAGTTATTTTCAAATATTTGTAAAGCTAGGCGAATGAAGGGAAAGAAGGGAAGGAGAGGAAAGAGAATTAAGTATGGAGGGAGGAAAGAAATGGTGGAGAGAAAAAGAAAACAGTTTGTACCTTGATCAATGAAATGCAGAATACATAACAGAGAGAAAACATAATACATTCTCTCTAGTGCAGAACTCTGATTTTTGCTGGGGGTAAACAGAATGAATCAATGAGAAGAACAGGATGCAAGAAAAGAACAGGATTTGCCACGGGATTGTATAAAACCAAAATAATGGAAATCTTCATGTAATGACAGATCTGAGTGTCAAGGGAAGCATTACAATTGAAGAAAAGTATAACTTTAGAAGTAGTGTTACAAATTTGAAATCTCTGTGCAAATCCCAGTGCTTAAATGAAACCCCAAAATTACCTCAGATGGTTCTATCCCATATATACACTATATGCCATGGAGGGCCATCCACCAGCATACATTTTTGAGATTTAACAAAAGAAAAGGAAAAAGCACAATAAAATATGTCATGCTACAGCTCTTGGCAAGGAGCCAAAGGAGATATATTATTCCTATAGTAACTCTACCTTGGTTTTTTAAAAGGCATAAAAGAAAATTTTCTAAATTCCAATGTGGGCTGAGGAGGAGATTTTAGAAGAAAAAACCCAAAGGAGTTTCAGGTTGTACCACTGAGGAGGTGCACGACATTTCCCAATGTATTGTCCAAACCCTGTTGTCACAGAACTTAAGTCCAAGCTAGTTTCTCTAGTATGCATACATGATATAACCCTATAAATACTGAGAGAGAGTGAATAATGAATAATCCAAAGAGCTTAAGAGACAAAGTACTTCTTATACAATCTCTTGGGCTATCAACTACTAGTACCAATTTTCCAATGGAGTAAGGACATCGAAATCTTGAGGGTTTCCTGCGTATTTGCAAGGTTGTTGGTAGTGTCTCTATTTAACTATTGTGCCAAATTTTCTTTTTAGTTCCAGACAAGAACATTAGTTGAATTGTAACATAAATACATGTACTGATACTTCTTTACTATACATTCTTTATTAAATAGTCCATTTCAGTGCACCACTGCTTGTGTGAGATTAACTCAGGCAGTATTGGTAACATATTCAAAGGGGCTTGAAATCCTTCCTAATGTACCCAGCTGATTTAGAAGATTGTAGATCAGGTCCCAGATCAAAAATTGCTTATAAAAAAAGGACATGCAATACACTTTTCAGTTTGAAAAACAAAGTAAATCCTCCAGCCTTTTCTGTGTATGCTTCTGATTCCTTGCAATGTCTAACTTACTAGGGCATATGTCACTCACATGCTTTATTTTCTCCAGAACAGAAATGATCTCATTTCTGAAAAACACTGACAATACTGCTATACTTTAATGAGCTTTTCTGTCTAGATTCACAGGAAAATAGAAATTTGCATTGCAATATATGCCTAAAATTAAGTCAAACATGGTGCATTTTATGAAGAAATGGTTTTCTTTTCCTAATTATAAATTAAACTGAAAATTACATTATAATGTCCTTTTTTTTTGTACTTCTGCACTAGTGTGTGAGAATTTTTTCATTAGCATCAAGTATTTAAGTAGTTGCATCTCAGCACTTTTTCTTCAATTTTGACTCCTTCCCCTCTTCAGGTCTTTTAAAAATACCCATGAATAATCCATGTCTTCCCCTGTTCGGATCTTTTTTAAATATCTATGAATAAACCATGTTACCCAACACAGTACTTTATTCTGTACTCTGTAAGAAACTCCTACAAGTATTGAAACCAACACACCTATGTTTAGTTCAGTCTAGCCAAGCAAGAGGGAGGTATTAAAGCCCAGAGAGGGTTTGATGTAAACCAAGATCAGCACATCCATCAGTCTAAAATGCTCAGCTATGTAACTTGAAATAAATAATAGAATGAATTGGATAAAAAAGAAATGGCTAGAAAAGGGTGGTTTTACATTGCCATGGAGAAAATACAGTTGAGTCTTTCTCCATCTTTGGGGTTAAGGTAGAGAAAAGAGGCTGCATCATTGGATTTGATTTTGCAGTTTCTGAATGGAAAACTAATATTTTTCATTTCCCAGGCAGCTTGCTAATTAATTTTTTCTCATTGCAAACTAGCAAAATACAATTATCAATTTGATAAATGCTCTAGTTGGATGGAATATAAGCTTTTATTGAGCCCACAGAATATTATCTTACTCATTTTAGCACAAGTTTCTAGCTTTATCTAAGGGACAATATCTTGGATCAGAACATACTGTTGTTGTTAATAAAGCAACCACAAACAGTGTTATTAATTTAGCAAGGAGTAAACTGGTATATGGTCTCACATATCAGGTTCAAACACACAAGCATGTGTTGTTTGTAAATAAAAACCTCTTACAAGCAATTTCTGAAAAGCAGCTTCAGGACAAATTGATTTAGCAAAATCCCTAATACATTTCTTGCAGATTCTATTTACAGTTAATCACCCAGATCATTCCTTTGTACATCAAAGCTCTATGTCACACCACCTTGCCCTGACTGCAGGTCTGGGTGAAATAGAGCACTCCCCTTTGTTGCAGCATGTGCCACAGCACAGGTCGTAGTTGAGACAGCCACAATACTATCATATCAATACACAATACCATCACATCATTTCAGAAAGCTCTGAGCATTCACACAAACAGAACAGTACTGTACCACATCTGAAGGCTTCAGGTACCTACTCAGACAGAGTAACATCATTCCTCTTCAGAAGGCTGCAAGCATCTGCCCTTCTTGCTCTTTAGCCCAACCTCTTATGCCCCTGATGGTTCATACATTGCACCCGTGTGCCCTTTGTTCCCTTTGGTGATAGCTCAGTACATTTCAGCACTCCAGGTCTCATTGCATTTAACAGCATTCACCTGCTTCTCACAGCTGCAGCCCATTGGGGATGAGGCTCGGCTGCAGCCCCACTCCCAATTCCCACAAACCAGGTACCTACACCCCTTCCCAGCTCACAGTGCTTCCCGTGGTCCTTGTGGGGCAGAGCTAGGCAGGGCAGAAGGACTCAGACACTCAGACTTCATCCCACTCCACCAGCAGTCACAAGGATCTCACAGCTGCTGCTGAACCCTCTGGCATAGCACCACAAAGTCAAACAAATCAGGTACAGCTGGACCCACTTAAAGCAATACAAATAATACTATAGCTGAGTCTGTAGCTAATAACCCTCAAAAGTTCTCCAAAGCTTTTGGGGGCAGAGTTGATTTAGTACCCATCACAGCAGAGGGCCCTGTCATCTTCCCTTAGTCCTTGGACCCAAGTGGAAGAGCAGAGCTGGAGTTCTGCTGTGGTCAGGAGACTTCTCTAGCCAAACAAGCTCAAGGAGTGATGACCTGTCCCAGATGTGTTAGTCCCAGAAAAGATTTGGCCAAGTTTAACTGCCTCCTTGTGCTCCTTCTG
Source organism: Irena cyanogastra (assembly GCA_013397155.1). Classification (NCBI taxonomy): domain Eukaryota; kingdom Metazoa; phylum Chordata; class Aves; order Passeriformes; family Irenidae; genus Irena; species Irena cyanogastra. The sequence continues at coordinate 118,515 of VWZV01017100.1, read as the reverse complement.
GGACAACACAACAGTCTCTCAGAAGCAAGACAGAAAAGAAGGCAGAATGAATTTCAACTTTTAAAAAATCTTTCAAAATGAAATAAATGATATAGATATCTATAGATAATAGAATATAAAGATAGTTGTGGCAGAGTAATAGGTCATGGCCTGAGTAACCAACTGTGAACAAGTTCTCAATGGTGAATATCAGACTGCATAAAGTAGCTTCAAGTTATAAAAAAATAATTTCAAAAATGCAGAAAACACTTTTAGACAAATTTAATTACTTTACTTTATCAGACAGAGGAAAAGTGAAGGGAAAAATAAGTTTGTTGATCCATGAGAGACTAGAGAAAGCTTATACAGTGTGAAACTTTCTTAATTTAAAAAAAAAATTCTCCTTCCTGAATCAGTGACAGCAGTATAGAGCTTTTGATGACAGTTTTTCCTGTTTGTTTCTTGGATTTGGTATACAAAAAAAAGAACATGGATTCCAGAATTTTTGTGAGATGTTTTTAGGTTTTGGGGCAGGACTGCATATAAGTTACCTGTGCTCATAGCCAGCCCACCTCCAGTGTAATTTCAGTGACTAAAAGCTGCATATGCCATGCTAATTCAAAGAACCCATGGTTCTGCTTGAATTTTATGATACTTTTGAAGGACTAGTACTAGAAAAGGACCATGACTGACAGGAAACATAGAAGAGCAATACCTAATCAAAAATTAGTGAATGAGGTAGCAAGGAAAGAGTCAAAATTAGCAAAAGAAGGAATCAGAGCTAAAATAATTTTCTCATGTGAAGTTCCGAATATTAAGAAATTAGACTAATTTTCAGCAATAAAAAAAGAAGTATAAAAGGAAAAGTTTAGGTAAGTCTGTAGGATAGTAAGGGTGCAATTCAGAAATAAAAATCTACAGTGTAGATGTCAGAAGTCTCAACAGAAAACAGAAACCATCTCTGCAGAGTCAGAGTGGACCTGACGCGTAGGTATACACCCAGAAAACTATGAAGACATGAGGTTTTTCTAAAATTAGGTACACTAAATTATCTGCCTCTAAATGCATAATTGCTGTTTCTCTCAGCCTCTCCATAGACTGGTACTCTGCAAGGACAGAAAGACTCCAGGCAGCTGAGTTCTTTATGAGTCTACCTACCTGCATAGTTCTTGAAATGCATGGCTAGTGATATTAAAGTACATTTGGACAAAAATTCTGTATTTCCCTCTTCCATGTATCTCTAAAGTGCTGATGATACAGAGCTCACAGTGGAAGTCTCACTTGCAAAATTACACATTTGTCTCAGAAAGAGCTTGTCCTCTGTTTCACAATCCCTCTAAGATGGTGGATGACCCAGAGATATAGAAGAGTTGTTAACAGATCTGCAGAGGTATATCTGTTTTGTTTAGTTGTCCTCCTACTATTATAAATGGTTCTGTCAAAAGCCTTCTTGGGAAAATATAAGTAGAACATAGGCAAAAAAGAATGTCTTGAGCACAGTATGACAAACACTAAACAAAAAACAAAACTCTAAACCAAAACATAACATCTTCTTTCTAATAACACACCATTTATTTATGTAGCACAGATTTTTCAAGGGAATAAAAGGCTATTCAGTTAGGAAAAAAAAAGATTTTGAAAAATGATATGTCACACAGCTGTATTTCTAGTGTATTGGTATGTCTGTCAAAACTGTATTTGAAGGTTCATGAAACTGAAACGCAGCCACAAAATCAGAGAATAAAAACCTGGGCAAACATTGCAAATAAGCAAGAAATTTAGGAATATTTTAGTAACCATCAAATGCCAATTGCTTAACTTTGCTTTTGTTTCAGATCTCTCTAACCTGCATGCATTTGAAAATCAAAGAAAACATGTTAATCAATTCTTATAAATTAAGCTTATAAAACAAATAGACTTTTCTTTATAAGTCACCAGATGGGAAAACATGCAATGTCATATATTCTGTACCTCTGCATGAAGAAATCTGCTTTATTTCATTTGAAGGACTGAACTACTAAATTTGCTTCTGCTCTACAGCTGTTCTTCCCCAAAGAAGAGGCTGTTAAGTACTGAGAGAAATGAGTTAAAAAGCACAGAATCTAGTCAGTCTTATATATAGCTGATTATGTAAGAGAGAGGAAAAAAAGAATGGATGCCTTTGTACTTTTTTGTTGTAAAAAACAAATAAAAGTATGATTTGTATTAGGACTTTTGTACTTGATTTGACTGCAGTTTAAAAGTGATTCTGAGATCATGGCAGTCTAAATTTAGAGATGTTTACTACAGATGCAAAAAGTTTTATTTTTATTCTGAAGCAGAACATGACAGTCTGGAAGAACATTTAATTTAAAGCATTGATAGGTTCAAGCTTCAGTGCATGTGGTAAAGATTAAGTACTTGAAAAAAATTGTTAAATTAATATTTTTGATAATACCCTTAAAATTACTATGAATCAAAAATGCTTGCATACAGCCTCAATATTTGAAATATCATTAAGACACAAAGACCTTTTCTCAAATTAAAATTCAAAGTATGAGATGGTTCTTAAGTCTACTGGTGGAAAATACAAATTTAATTCACTCTACTGGATAATAGATATATACTATGCTGTGGTTTAACCCCATCCAGCCACTTATTCATTCCCCCACCAGCAGGATCAGGGAAAGAATTGGAAAGGTAAAAGCTGGAAAACTCATGGGTTGAAGTAAAGACAGTTTATTAGAGAAACCAAAAGCTGCACCTGCAAGCAAAGCAAAACAAGGAATTAATTCAGTGTTCCCTATGGGCAGGAAGGTGTTCAGCCATCCCCAGGAGAGCAGGGCTCCAACACAAGTGATGGTGGCTTGGGAAGACAAACACCATCACTCTGAACACCCCACTTCCTCCTTTTTCCGCCCACTTTACACAGTGAGTGTGATGTCACACGGTCTGGGATATTCCCTTGGTCAGTTTTGGTCACCTGTCCTGTCTGTCCCCTCCCAGCCTCCCACACACCCCCAGCTTCCTCACCAGAGTGGCAGTATGTAAAGCACATGAGGTCTCAGCTCTCTGCAAGCACTGCAATAATAAAATCTTCCCAGTATTATCAACCCTGTGTCCAGTAAAAATGCAAAACCCAGCCCTGTGAAGAAGTTTAACTCTATCCCAGCAAAACCAGCACAATCAGTTCTTCTGGAAATACCTTATTTAGAGAGATCTTGATTTTTTTGGATCTCCCTGAAAGTTCTGGGAGTGCCAGAAAATCCCAGACTGCTACCCAGGAAACGGTGGGTAGCCCCAGAATTGAGCACCTCCCAGTAGGCTCCTAGGACAGCAGGCTAAGATGGGAATAATACAAGAAGCATGAATTCTATTTAAAATCAGTGAAGCCTGGACTTCATTGGGTCTCTTGGATTCCTACTAAAATTGAAGCAAATTTAGGAGTCTAGAATGACAGTTTATCTTACCATGAGTAAAATTAAATATCTGATAGGATGAATCACACTTTAAATTTCATTGACCCTCCTGCATATATCCCCATTGATTGCATATATTACCATTGATTACAAATGAAGAAAACATTTGAAAAAACATTTGGAAAAATGTCTGTGAAAATATTGTCACATTTTCATATATTTGGATAAGCCTGGCAACATTATTGCCATGATCTTAAAAACTGACAGATGGTAAAGGACTTCAGTAGAGTCCTGTTATTTTAGTTTCTCAAATGGTCATTTTGAGATGTACAAAGAGGAGGTATCATTTGACTACTTAAAAACAGTGAGTTTAAACACAGAATACCTGAACATCCCAAACAAATTACCACAGACAGAGACAGAATACAGTAAAATTAGGAAGACTTTTAAGGATGAAGAAAAGATGCATTGACAGAGCTCCTAACTCAGCAGGGCTGTGGCATCATGAGCTATCTCCTCTAATGGATAGCACGAGGGGTTGGGTGTTTACAAAGTTCCCAAAGAGGCTTGCAAAGGTTGTGTAAGGATTGTGGACTATCAGATTCCTGAGCAATAACTTAAGGTTTCAGAGAGAAGCTTAGTAAGTCTTCTGAATTTTGCAAGGATTGAGAAGAGCTCTAACACACTGCTAGTGAGATTTCATAGCCTTGTGTAACTGTTAAATTCTAGAAAAACAGAAATCAGCAACTTTTGGGATTTTCCCCCCACAACTGACAAGATGCAAATATAGAGGTTTCAAAGAAATTTAATTTCTTTACCTTTAAAAACAACTGGTTTTAGTAATGGTAGTCCTTTTGCCCTGAATTCACTATGTATGACTAATCTTAACTTCAAGATGATTAAAGGCTTTTTTTTTTCCTCTCTGTTCTCTGTTTGGGGATTCAACTACAAGACGCTGTGCCAGCTACTTACAAAGCAATAGCAATGCTATAAAATGAGATAAGGATCACTTTTTTTTCCTGTCATGGTTATATCTCTTGCAAACTTCAGGCAGCCAGACCCTTACACTGTTTTAAGTTAGGTTTTGTGTGCGCTTATAGTTGGAGAGGGAAAGTTTCTAAAGTGAGAAATGCCTCTCATTATTTCTGAAGATAGACAAGTCTTTGAAGAAATAGTTTTTGAAGTCAGTGTTTAATAATCTGAAAAATCATAAAAATGCTGAGAATTCAGCACAGGAGTATTGCACATTAAAGTTACTTCAATTACTTTAAAACATCTCTCTTAGGTTCAAAAGTTTACTTCAATGACAATGTGTAATTAAAGACTTAAAAGTTTGGATGACTGAAATACTCTGGAGTGCAAAATTGCAGGGAAATACTGGAAGGCAGCCTTTACAGAGGTATTTTAAAGACTGAATTTCTGCTCCTCTGCATGAAGTCCAGAATAACATCTTATAAGAACATACAATGAAACAAAGAAAGAGATTTCTTCATACTGTTTTTGATGCTCCAGAAATATCTGGTTCAGGTCACCTCAAGTTTAAGCTAAGCATTTCTCTAAGAATATTTATGTTATCAGTTTTAGAAGACCCAGATTTTTGTCACTATACAGGCCCTACAAAATAAGGCAATCCCTCCCCAGAACCTTCAAATCCAGTCCTGAAAAGAGAGAAACAGTGACTTGAACTGACTCTCTAGGGTCACTCCGTTAGTCATCAGCAGTGCCAAGAATAGAAAACAGGTTTTCTTATTCCATGCCTCAGACCTAATTTGTTAGACTATATTGCTTTCCAGTCAGAATGGTTGCTGTGACAGTATGTAATAACATAATGTGGATTTCTCTTTTCAGCCCCTTTGTCCTTCCCCAGACTAAGGCTTGCATACTTCACTTCAGGTCTTCAATTATTTCACTTTTACCCTGAAGAAACTATCACAGTACTAGGCTTATATTCAAAATGTTGCGTGAAGATGCAAGTGCCCCTTTTCAGTGACTCCTGTATTAAACAGGAAGAAAATTGTATCCTTTTCACTTCGAGCCATATTTTCCTTTGATTTACTAATCCATTTTGTTTTATCAGCTACCTGAATCCCCACTGGAAACCATTTTTACAAAGTAATTGTTTTCAGTGAGAGAAATGCATTTTACAAATTCTCAGCCTTTCACAGAACCAGGGAAAAATTAAATTGGATAGTCATGATTTTGTCTAGAAAATATAAAAGCTATCACTGCTCAGAGGATCACAAACAAAAATGAAGTCCTATTTTGAAGAAAGCTATATTCTAACTTCAGAGCATCAATAAAAAATCAACAACCTAAATTAACTTTTGAAAAAATTAGCCATCCCTAACCACTCACTGTACGAAACACAATGGGAGCTGTAACTCCTCAAGCTGCTGCAGTATAGTAATGAACTATTACAGTTTTCTCTAAAAAAGGTTATGCTAATGTGAAAGAAAATTGCTCTGCTGTTTGGATGCAAATAATGCAATATTGCTCCTTACTTCAAAAGCAACATTCCTCAACAAATAAGCTGGCCATTATCTCATGAGAATTCCAGTAAGCAAGGTGATTCTTTACACGAGACCAGCTTGTGATAACGTTATCTTAGCATTATCTTACCCTTTCTCACTGAACAGTGAAGTGAGAGAAGATGATTTTCTCTTCTGGTGTTTGTATTGACCAAATTAAAATTTTTGGTACACCTTATTATGTACACAAGTGCCCATGTTTCAGCTGTAAGTGAACTTTGTCCTACTTACAGAATTGATACATAGAAATTCCACAAGGAGGATAAGCAGCAATAATGGAGCTTGTGTTTTTTCCTATGCTTACATAATGAACTTCATCCAAAATTGTGATGGGAGTCAGCAATAAGGCAGCAAGCCACTCTTTCCCAACCTGCACCAAGTATGGCATTGACCCTATTTAATGAGCAACCCAAAGAGAATGGGCACCTGAAAATACCAAAGAGAAGGAAGTCTTTCTGACAGGCATTGTCTCTGACAGGGTAGAAATTCATTAGCTCTGATAGCAAGGAAGCCAGAGTGGCAGTGTACTAACCTCCAACTGAGTGGATACCTGAAATGCTTTGGGTGCCCAAAACCACATTTTATTGGGTTGTACATAATACAGGGTTAAGTTCTCCATAGAATTTATGTAAACAGCTAAAGAGATTGCATTTTGTAATGTGAATACATTGATTACAAGCAAAGCACAAAGTCTTTGAAAAAGTTCTGGTCAAAATATCAATTTCACTTGACATGGGGAAAATCACCTAGGAGGTAAAGCCAGTGAAGATGCATATCAAACATCTTTGCAGAAAGTTTGCATTTACTTCTCTTGACTTTCCTGCATTCACATGCATCCTTTGAAACCTGCTCACTCTCATTCTACCCACACGTGTCTACTATAATTTGATTAACTTTCATCTGAGAGTATATAGCAGAAGCAATCCTAAATCAGTGGTAGATTACATCCATGAGCAAATATTTGCTCCATTAACTCTAGTAATGATTGAAGGTGTTTGAGCATCAGGAGTCTTACTATTTTTGAGAGACAGGGCTCTTTCAGTCCTTTAAAGGTCAGACTCGGCCTGACAGTGGAGAACACAAATTCTGAAGTTTGCAGAGAATGCTCCCAATTTTCTGACCTTTGAAGCTGTGAGCTGTTCAAGTACCACAGTTTATGTTAGTTTTATTTGCAGCCTGTAGGGAGAGGTAAGGGTTTCATCTACTCTTCTAAGCAGAGCATATTGTGCTTGACCCCTTTCCACTTACAAAATAACATGTATTCATCAATTTTTGAACCAAAAATTCATGAGTCAACCAGGTACCTATCCATTGTAATACCATCCAGACATTGTGATAACTCTGGTATTTGAAAATAGAATTGTAAAACAGTTCATCAGAATATAAACCTCTGTTCTTTCAGTTTGTTTACTGGGAAAAAAATTGTTATTGCTACAGACTGAAAAACTGACTGTATTTTTCTATTAGACCTTCATTTTATATTGCAGTTATCGCCTTGGCCACACGGATGTGTAGCTGCTAAACCAGCTGGCACATACAGTTTGCTGGGATGATTGATTCCTCTTTTCAAAAAATACATAGTGAATTATGGTCACAATTTAGCCTAATTTTATTGTTGCTTTGCTAAGGCAGTTAAACATTTGTTTAACACCTATTCATGCTAAAACGAATAGGTGGAATAACTTGTAAAAGACTATAAAATACATAATACAGTTTAGAAGTCTGACTGTACCCTTCATTTCATTTGCACATTATTTTGAGATCGTCTACTGGTCTTTCAATACTGAAATTGAGCTTATAATAAAGATGTGGGCAGACTTTTTAACAGGCCCTGTTGGGGTAAGACACTGAGTAATGATTTTAAATTTTAAAAAGAATAGATTTAAATTAGATGTAAGAAGGAAATTTTTTTACAGCGGGGGTGAACTCTGGACCAGGTTGCCCAGAGATGATGTCGATTCCTGATACCTAGAAGGATTGATGGTTAGGTTGGACAGGACTCTGAGCAACCAAATCTAGTTGGAGATGTCCCTGCTTGTGGCAGGAGGGTTGGACTCATGATCTTTGAAGGTTCCAACCCATACTATTCTATGACTCCAGGATATAGAAGGCAGCAATATTTCCTTTTTTGATTTCCTGTTCTAATGAATCAGATCCACACAACTGTCTACACAAAGATTTGCGTTTCTTTGAAAGTGATTGGGTCAAAAATATCATGAAGAGCTTTTATAACATATTAAAGGTAATTTTTACAGTGCTATACTGTGGAATAGGTTGTAATTTTTACAGGTTTCATTCACTTAAACTTTCTAATATGGTTGGCTATGAAAATGAACTTACTGCAGATCATGCAGTAATATCCATGCTAATATTTGCTTATAAATCCTGATAAAGTAGAGGTGAAAGTCACATTTTCAAACAGTCTCTTCCTCAGCAGTATTCAAGGACATGTTGCTCAAATGGGAAGACATATTTATGTTAAAACTGCAATATGTGAGGATAAAATTAATTCCACTCATCTGTGAACTCACAATTAAGAGGGATCATGTATAGAAGTGCCTCATACAGAAAATGAATAAATTAAGAGCTATAATGGGAATACTGTGAACTCATATGGCTGTGCTGTAAAATATTTATGGTAAGTTATACATTTAGCATTTTATTGTACTTTTAAGACCAATTTAAAGCTGGTATCACATTTTCTCTCTATATTCTAAGACACAAGCTCATCATAGAGAAGATAAAATCTAAGCTGTGTTGGAATAAATTTGGTTGTACACACACTTATGATCATTAGCTCTTTTGAATAATGAAATATGGGGTGCTGGTGTAGTTGATATGCAAAGAGCACATAGAGGGAAGAACACACAGAGACATGCAGTGGGGACAGGATGCCTCAATGCATGAACCACAGGACTGCTTCTCACACCTCAAAACGATGTAGAAGAGACAATAAGGCACATCAGCAATAAAGGCAGATTAATAATGTCACTTCTATAATTCACTGGGGAGGCTTCAACTGCTGCCTGCTCCAGTAGTCCTCAGCCCAGACCTCTCTCCTACAGCTAACTATGAAGCTGTAAGAGGGAATCTCATAATAAAAACTGGGAGATAATGTGTCATCTGCACCAGCCCCTGACCAGAATATAAATTTACTGGAGGTAGAAGGTGTTATGTAATTCACTTTGCCATAAGTATGTGTCTAAACACATTGATTCACCTCTCTTTAAGCCAAGTCAAGCCAAGAAATGTCTCCTGTAGGGGGGCACTAGCATATGGATCACAACTGCAGTGGCTCTCCAAAGACCCCTTTTGCAGAAGAGGCCCACAAGCTGTGATTGTGCTTCAGCTGCTGTAGGATTGTGTCCCTACTCAAGAACATCTGCTCTGATGTGTGCAAGGCTGCAGTCCTTACAGCTCAGCCTGAGGAGCCTCTGCAGCTCTAGGGCACAGCTTGACTGATTTTAAACCAGAAATGTGCTGGCAGGCAAATCCTGTTCATGTCTGCTGCAAATGCAGTTGATTTATTGTAAGCATTCTCCTGGCTGTGGTTTGCATAAGTAAAATATGAAGAACATTCATTACCCTGAGTATCCATTAGCTTTCAAGTAAAATGTTGTTCCTAAAGAAAAAAAAAAAAAAAAAGCCAAAAAACAAACAAATAACAAACAAACAAAACCCCAAAGAAAACAAGGTTTAGGAACTAAATAACAAAATATGAAAATATAAGGGCATCATAAAAGTTATAGGATAGGACACTTTTTACCTTTGTGCTTTAAATGATATGCATCAAAGAGGAATCCACCAAAAACGTGGGAAAGAGGCTGCCTTGGAAAATGAAAGTCCTTTGAGGGAGGTTCAGATGGGAGCTGGAACAACTCCTCCTGTGAGGCATTAATTGATAGCCACTGATAGTTGCAGGCTGCTCTACTCCTGGTCACCTCTGAGCTCTACAGGTGCCAGCTACAGCAGAGTTGTCATAAGAGACAGAAATTTTAATGCTTATTGTTTCACAGTTCTCTGGTATTTTTCTGGTTAATTATGCTTCCAATGAGTCACTATTTTAATGAAGACCCTAATTCAATAATGTTAAATTAGAACTGGCTTGGAGATCATTGCTACCTTGATTATGATATAATGGTTAGAGACAAGTCAAGTTTTTGCCAGACAAGGTCATTTCTATCTGCCCTACACACAGCTGCCTATTTTTCATATTAGTTATCCTTTCCATATAAGCTTTCATTTTCATTTTGCTAAGTTCTCTTTCATCAAGTATTCTCCAAGCAAGGGTACTGAATGGCATGATATTGACCCAGTAGTTAATGGTCAAGATATTTAAATTTTTTATTATTTTTATTAATGTTATTTTTCTTTTTTTTTCTTCCCCCTAAAACTCAGCTGCCTCTTCAGCAGCTGCAGGCCAATTACCTCTACTGACATGGCAAGGTGCTTATCAGGGCTCAGGTCTGACAGTCTCTGAAGAGCTCAATTAGTTGTTCTACTTCATCTCATTCACTTCACAGCTTCTCTAAGCAGGAGCCTCCAAATGTAAAACAACTCAGAGCATAATAAGAAGTAGGTGTTGATTTTTTTGCAGGAAAAAAAAAACAACTATCAAGACTGCATCAGGTTCCAAAATGCTTCTAATAGTGAGAGCTAGACGGCTCAGCCTCCTTTTACAAGTACTAAAACCACAAGAAGTTTATTTTCCTACTTGCATTCCAGTGCACAAGAAGGTACAAGATCCTGTGGAAGGTTTTCCAGCAGTGCAGACGCTTAACATCTCTCACTGCTGTGTTTGCCAGTGCCTCGTTAGCTACACACTCATGGTTGCCATTCCCTTCATCCAGGCACTCACAACTTTTCCCTCCTCTCCTCAGCTGCTTATTTCTACAAAGCTTTTTAGAACTTAATTAGTTTTGAAAGTTTTTCCACCTGTCAAAATTGGATTGCAATTAGTCAGTGAATTCAAATGTTATCAAAGAGGGAAGAAAGAGGCTGACGATGTAATCACACAATTCTTATTTTTTTTGCTGGCAATCAGGTTAAAAATCTTAAAGAAAAGTCATGGAACTGGGAAAGCACATGTTAGTGAAAGTAGAATAAAAGTCAAACACTTAATATGCCTTCAAGGATAAACTTGTCCTCAGAAGTCAAATGCTACAACAAAGCCTAGTTCTAACTGCATTTCTAGCCTTTTAAATTCCCATTTCTTTGGTCTACTAAAGGAGAGCTGAGGATCCTTCAAAATCCCTCTTGAGTTATGCAAAAGTAATGTTTAATGCTTCAATAGTTTCTAAAACAGATAAAAAAATATACAGATAATAATGATTGATACCTGTGTCCATGTAAGTATCATCTTGCTAATTTGGATTTAACAGGTCACATTCTTAGACATTGATTGCTTTTACTACCTAATCAAGAAAAGCTGCACAATTCCTCTAGATATTTCAAGACAAAACTTCCAGTTGACTCATAAAGCTGAAGATATTTCTTTCAACTGGCTTTTTAAGACAAAGGATAAAGTACCTTTTAAAATACTGCGTGTGTGTGTGTATATATATATAAATATATGAGATTTATATAAAAAATATATATAAAGGTAATATATGTAAAGCTGTACTGTGCATCTATATAAAGTTTGTGCACATGCATAAATGTATAAATCTTTTTGAAATTCTTATTACTCAAGGGGAATGGTAGTAAGTGCAATAAATATTGCAATGGTAGTCCTGGATCAAACCGATGCTCACAACCTTATGCATCATATGCAGGCTGAAATCTGCATTATTTATGGACCCAAGATACATTACATGATACAAGGAAAAGATACATAGGACTCAGATGTTCAAAGTGTTGAGGAGCCAGAGTTGCTTAAATTTTTATTTACAAGTGCAAAGGATTATTATTAATTACTGTTCAGATAAATTATATGAGTATAGTTGATTGTGGGGGGCTCTTCACAAAAAGTGCATAGCCTCCTAAATTAAGATTGTCTATAAACAGTTTTTTCTAAGTGTTTTGCTCTGATATAAAATAGACTGTAGATTGTGTTTGGCTATGAACATGTTTGAAGTGCTACTAATGGCTTATGCACAGAGAAGTAAGTAACAAGCACTTCGTAAAACCCAACATAATTTCTAGTATCTTTGGATAAGACACCATGTAAACCTCTTAGGACATGATCTAAGCAAACATTTTTCCATCTCCCCTGAAAAGAATGAAACATAGCTTGGTTTTCCCTTTTCCTGAAATAGTACATTGTACTTTCCTAAGTTGTTTCCAAGTCTGGAGAAAGGTGATCTTAGACTGGAGTTCGGTTCTGATTATTCTGCATAAAAAAGTAGTGCTGTATTTTTTACCTGCTATCTGTACCTTTCATAAAATGTGAATTATGGTTTTGAAAAATTCAATTTGCAGCCATCTTCAGCAAATAATGAGAACCATCTGGACTGATTGGTATGGAAATCAAAACTAATTGATCCTGCCATTTTTGAGCCTTTTACAGAACATGAAAATAGACAATATTATGCTTTCTAGACTTAACTAAAACTGCACATCAAATTACTCAGTGATAGGTTATTAAAAATATTTGGATCCTATTTTCACAGTTAAAAGATCTAGCTTCACAAAGTGCAAAGAAATTATGTTTCTTAATTAATGGAATCTGCTGGTAGAGTGTGAACAAATAAATCTAAAAGCAGGTAAAAAAAAATTACTATATTTTTTTTTTTCCTCTCCATATACTTTATCTCCAGGTTTTTTCCTCTCTAACTTCTTCTTAGCCTAGGTCTTTTCCATATTTTTCCCAGTCAACAGCTCTTCACTGAATAAAGCATTGCTGACCATACACAGAGATTTTCTGATGGTGAGAGATCGCGTCCAAAGGCAGCAGTGTGGCTGTGAAAATCACAATGTGGTTTTAAGGCTGCAAATTTCCATTCTCTTTGGGGAAATAACCACCCTGTATATCCTAGTCTGGGAAATGACAGCACATCTTGTCTTTGCTCTGAGCTTCATCATACCAACACAACACTCAAAATGAATCAAACAGTACAAGTTCTACAAAATGCATATATTTAAGCTGGAACAATATGTAGAGCAAGAGAAAGATGTTTATGGTTGAGTAACAGTTCCTGTAACCTGTTAAGACGCAGTGCTAATGAGTAAAGTTACAGATTTCTTAACACACTGAAAAACAGGATCATAGAATGATTTGGGTTGGCAGGGACCTTAGGGATGATCTAGTTCCAGTCCCCAATAGTCTTTTTTTTCCAGCTCTTGAGCAATAGCTCATCAACACTCGTTTTGTGCAATTCAGACAACTCAGTTTTTGCTACTGAATGATATTAAGGGGACAAGTGTTTGTCCAATTAAAAACAGGATTTTATGTTCCTCTACTGAATGGTCATGTATATGAGAAAACTTTTTTCCTGGGTAATCTATATTTTCAAGCAGGTAAATCATATCAGAAATGCTAGGCTATCTGCTCTGGAGAAACTGGGAAATCACTGCTTTGAGATTGTTTGATACTCATAATTTCTCTCTTGGATAATTTAGCAGGCAGTGGTGCTAATCCAAAAATCTTCAAAACATATACTCAATATGAGAAACTAAAAAATCTAACATTTCCTCATGCATCTTCTCTGATGAAGAATGGCATTTGGGTGAATGTAGTAGGTGAGATTGAGCCAAATTAATATGTGTTTATGACTGTCAGCTCATTGATGTAAGGAGTATATAAAATCCAGGCAGGATAGCGTCATCTTTACCTGAAACTTTTTTTTCTCATTTTAACCAGTTAGTAATTTCAAAGATATCTGCTTGCATAAACCTGTCCCTCCCCCCGCCAAAAAAAGTAGAAGTGTTTTAGTGTTTTACATGCACGTATGTGACTTGTATCTTTGGCATGACTTACAAGAACTCCTATTATTTTAATAAGCTGGCTATGACAGTACAAAAGTTCATCTATCAGTAAACTGAAGAATGTGGGAAAAACACTGCACATAAGTGGGAGAATACATAACCATGAAAAGCTAATGGCTGCTCACAGGCTGAGCAAGTAATCTTGATTTTTGAAAGCAGAAATATATGGAGATCTAGAACTCTTTCAGGAAGTCTAGATGAAGAATCCAGATTACTTACCTTTCTCCCAGTGCAGAAATATTTTTTAAAAATTCATAATTTCAAATACCTAATGTACTCATGAAGAATTTGGGTGGAATTAATGACTTTAAAAAAAAATTTACTAATTTGTAGTCAATCAAGAACACAAAGATACACATTTTCTAACAAGGAAGTACTGAAAAGCCTTCAGTTAAAGATTTGTGTTTTCTATACCTCCACAAACAGACATCTCTGTGGGGAAATAGACCTCAAACATTAGGTCAAAGCTTCCCCAGGATTTTCAGCTTACATATGGAAACTCATTGAAGGTAATCAAATTTCATGTTTGAATGACAGGTTGAGGAACCTCACCCTAATACTGTATAGCTGGGTTTTTTTAAAAAGAAAAAAAAGGGAGAAAGGCGTAATTTCTGAAACTGAAGATATGTCTGGGGAAAAAAAAGAATGGGGACTGAGATAAAATATGATATATGCTGCTTTAAAATGGAAATAAAGACGAGATATATTTATATGAAACTTTGAAAGAAATTATTCAGCCAGAATCAGCACCATTGTAAAATTCATAATAGATTTGCAACTAAAATGATGTAGATTTGGTTCTCCAGCTCAGATTACCCAGTATGTTTACAGGATGGCATGTCAGGTTTTCTGAAATGGTTGCAGTGACAGTGGAGTGCCTCATAGCTACAGCTATGTCTTAATTGCTGAAAATTATTAATTGAAGAAAACCTTAGAATAATGTGTCCTAGTGAATAAGGAATATAAAAAATACCTCAGAGACAAGTAATTTTTGAATTATTAAGTCAAACTTGGCAGAAAATATCCACCAAATATTATATTCCTTTTTTCCCAGCTGGTGAAGATAAAAACTGTGCATGTAAAAGCCTAGTCTGAACTAAGCTAAGCTAATTCTTAAAATCCTACTATGGAGGAAAAGTCTGTAAGTGATTTCACTTTAAGGTCTCTTCTGGATGTCTGTAGCATTCAAATCAGTCATTTCTTCTTCTGATAGTTCTCGGGATTAGACACCACTTAAGTAATTTCAGCTCCTTCTCTGCGTTCAGCAGAAGATCAGAGTAATGATTTAAGCCTCTCTGGCTTGAAGAAAAACAAAATGGGTTGAAATAAATTTGCACCTAGGTTTTGCCCCGTTCTCTGGTTGAATGTCTTTGTATGTATCTAATCCAGCCCAGAGTATCTCTTTGTTCCCCATGGAAAATCATCTCATGTTGTTCCATTAAACTCCCAAATGTTATGTCAGCATTTCAATGACCAATTATCCGATGAAAAAGAAATGTCAAAATGGGGATAAGACTGTAACTGTTAGAAAGACAAACACAGGAAACTCAGGACATTTAGGAGTCTCACAGGTCCAGCACTGCTCTTAATCTACATTTCATTGATGATCATTTAGTACATATTCTTGCAAAAGGGTTGGTATAAGGATAATTGGCAGAATACACTGGAAAAAAAACCTATGCTTTGAATAGCAGTTAAGTGTTACTTGGTCCTTATCTAAACAACAAAAGGGAGATGAAGGTCTAAATTGTAGATCATGATCAAATAACTAATTTACAATATAATAATAATGAAAGGAGGTTTGGTAGTGTGGCTTTAGCTTATTTTCCCTTCCTGATTAGGATGATGTTAAAATTATACAATGAGTGAGAAGTATTATAATAAATATGATTATACTATCTCCAAGCTAAATTATTAAAAATATTTCACCCCTTCCCTTTGGCATAAATATTTACTAAAATTCAGAAGTTTCTTTTGTGCAGTATTCTGAAGAGAAAGAAGGGAAATAGTGCCACTCTATAGCAATTAGTGACCTAGAACTCTCTGGACTGAGGAAACTGTCCTCATTTGTGAAAATCACAAGGTCATTTATACATTATTAATTTCCAGTACTGTTTGTGTCCATCTCTGTCAGTGAACTTGAGTTTTCAACAAACTTTAAAATGGAAATAACCAACCCCAAACTTATTAAGTTATCTCATTCAGAAAGCTGACACTTTAGATATGGCATAACTGATTTCTGTCACCTAGCACAACTCATTTTTTTCATTCCTTCACAAATTTATGATGCTTTAGGTTCCTCTGTGTTTGGGGAAACAAGCAAAGCTTAGAAGCCCCTGATTTGATAAGAGGTTTTGAACAAAATTTTGCTAACTTTTGACAACATAGCTCAGGGCTAGATCCAATAAAAATGCATTATGCTTCTTCATTGTGAAGCTCTGAAAAATTGATTTTTATATTGGATTGGACCATTGGCTTGTTAAAGAAACTTAACTTGATAACAACACCCTTTATCCCCTTAGGAGCTATCATTTTGTGTTAGAAGGACTGAAACAGCAGCATCTATAAGGAGTATTATCTAGCCTTGTGGGGTCAAGGAGTTATCTTGCAGCACAGCCTGAGTCACAGGGCTGAGCACTGGAATAAGAAAGCAGGGCAGAGGGTTCCTCAGGGGACAGAAGAAAAGGAAAGAAATCTTTTCCACTCTAGGATATAAAGTTACAGCAGAGCTCTTTGGCAGTCATTTAGCAAGGCTAATATTCTCATTTCCCTATTTATAAAGCTACATTTCTTTCATTATTTTCAATTGCCAGGGATACATAAAATAAATATAGACAGGGATGAACCTGTCTAATGTAGCTCGCTACATTCCTCTCTTTGGTTTGGTAGTCAATATTTGTTATAGCTCTCTGCTCAGACCACTTGAGTACTCTTAATCCACTTGAAAAGGCTTGTTTGCTTTATGTTATGCTGAGATCACAATTTCATAGAACACTGTTCCTGGCCCAACCTTCACATAAATAATATAGCTTTAAATCCATAAATATGTTCTCATCAAGACTTATCTACTCATCATCCAGATTGATTTCTTTTAATATAATTCCTCAATATCTACTTTCTTGAATTCCAATTCCCTTGAAATGCACATTGCAAGTGTAATGGTAAGAAACTGTGGACAGACTCATGTATTTGGTGACATAAATTCAAAAGTAAGTAGAGGATGATTTATTCATTTTTACCTTATAAATAGTTTTGAGATCAATTTTCTAATACAGTATTCAATGTATTTATTATCCACAAGGTGTTTCTACTGTTAAAAATCACATAGGAGTGGAGAAGGCCCTTGCATTGAATAATTCATGGCTCAGTGAGAAGATGTGATATGTATGCTTTTTGCTTTCTCTGAGTAGACTGGCCAATGTAAATAAAGATGAAAAAATGGGCTTCTGATAGTTAAATTCTTTCTCAGCTTTAGAAAATATGATATGTTTGAGCTTTCCTGGGTAGGCAGGGGATAGACAAGGCAAAGATTTGCCCTAGGCATAAACTGCATTTAAATTCTTGATTTCTAGAACATTCATTTTAAGATTATATATGATGCAGCAATTCTGAACTGCATACGGAAGGATTTTTAATGATTTTGAATAGTACTAACAAATATAGTACAACAAAAAATTTTTTGCTTCTCCATTTTAAATAGAGTTTACCATGGATTTTCAAGCAAACAAGTGTGGGAAATTTCTTTGTCCTCAGTACTAGAGCAGCACAGCAGGCTTGATGGCAAAACATGGGAATAACACACTTTGGCAAATTGTCTCCTGTCTCTATTCACTATAATACAGACAAAGAAGAAAATTACTCCAGCCTGCCTGAGTGCCAGGGTTGCTGCAGCTTTCCTGGCTGGATTGTCTCTTACATACATTTCTAAATTGAGGGAGTGTCAGGCAGGACAGGTCCAAATGAGGAAGGGCACAGACATGCTCCTTTCTCAGGCACCAGGTTACCACTCACAAGAGCATGGACATGGGCATGGTTTGCCTTGCAGGGATGAGGAGAGCGGCAAGGGCTGGATGTTTAATGAAAGTGAATACAGCTGCTGCTGTCCCTGTACAACTGTTCTGCTGTGGCCTAAAAGCCAAGGCATTCAGTTCAGAAAGGGAAAAAAAAGAAAGCAACTCTTGGATACACAGATGCAAAAACTTGCAGATTTAAATTACTAAAATCAGTGGAACAATATCTGTTGTTCCAGTTTTATTCAAATCTTATCTGCTTTGCATTCACTCTGTATTTTTTGTATGCAGAGAATGTTTTACACTGTATGTAAACTCATACAAATTGTGCAAGGCAGAAGTGCAATGCTGTCTTTGAAGAAATTAAATTGTCATTACAGTTAATTTTAAACTCATATGCTAAAATGAATTTATATTTTATGGTAAATTAAGAGAAAGAGATTCTATTCCTTTTGAGACTAGTGGTGATCTTTCTTAAACTCATTTGCCTCAGAAACATTATTTCATGTTCAGTGTAATTCTATCAGGTACACTATACTTGTGTATAATAGCTGGGAGAGTGTGAGAAAACAGCTCATGAATCTTTAGTAAATTATGTTTATCCCCTCTTTCAGAGCTACATGGATCTTGCCTGCCCTCAGCTGGATTTATGAAGGGTTCATTGAAAAGTGGTGGTGAGAAAAGTACTTGAAAGCCAACAATATATCATGTTGTATAAGAAATAATCTTTTCAGTCTCACCACTGACATTACGTTATAGCTAACGGAGAAGACAGTCCTTTGGGGAAATTCTGAAGCTAAAAATAAAACAAGCAGTAGGGGAAAGAATAAAAATGAAGAAAGGTCAAACAAAATGTTTGACTAAACAATGTGGTGAAAGGATAGGCTTTCTGGTCCTAACTGTGCATAGGACAAAAAAATACATTTATTTCAACTGAATCAAATACCATCTATTTTGCTGTCTTCTGGATATATGAGGTTTCCTTCAGTCCCCAAAAAGGAAAATCTCTATAGAAATAACAGAGCACTTTGTGAAGCAGCAGTGGTCAGAACTGTGCTACTGGAAAACACATTCACTGGGCAACATCCAGAAAAGCAATCAAAGACTATATGTTCTTCTGTGTTAAATATGTCTCTCAAAAGATCTGAGAATAAACAGACACAAAGCCCAGCTAAGCTTTAGCAATAATTGCCTATTTTGTAATAAAAGATACCAGTTGCCAAGAAGGTCAAACTATATCTTAAAAATTAATGAGTCAGCGTTGTACTCCTTATATTTTCTCTCCTTCCCACATCTCCTTTCCTTGTTATCCTAGAAAAAAAGTCGTGCCTTGATGAAGAGTGGGATTAGGAGAGGAAAACAACAAATCCAAAAAAATCCAAAGCCAATTATAGGTTTCGTCAAATCCTGGTAGATGACTCACTTCCCCCCTCTGTTACTGGGCATGCTTCTGACATCATTCTCCAGATGACGCATTGCTAGTCCTCTTACAGCCTTCCCTGATGTTTTCTAGTCAAATAAAGTACTTCATGAAACAGAGAACTGATCTCAGATCTTTCGAGATCCTATGCCTCTGAAAACCTTTTCAGTGATACTGGATTTGTCTTGTTAAAGGTGTCACCAAAGGTCAGGCTGCTATATGAAAAAATAGTTAAATTATGAAAACCCTAATTTTTTTCGGTGAATTAATAACACCACTGTCTCTTCCCTCTTTCTTCCTCTCCTGCCTATCTGAGATGAAAGGAACACGGATGCCCTCGTATACCTGTCTTTCCCTTCCAATATTTGGACACATAATCCATTTCTGTAACTTATCTTAGGCATCAATACCTGCCCACTTGCAAAACTCTCATGATATTTCATCACTACAGCTCCCCAGAGCACGTATGATGGACTGATCTCATGTCACATAAAAGCAAGAACACTACCTAAGAACTCCTTAGGTCCATCAAAAAGGCATCATGTTGGCTGAAATAAAAAGAAAGAAAATCACATGCTATTAAGGTCTTGGTCACATCAAATCTCAAGCATCTTAATTGATCTCTTAATATACTCATGGAAAAAAGGAACAAAAAGAACAGTGGAATATAATGAAGAACTACAGGATGCCAGCACCCTTCCTTATTTCACCATGTGTTGGGGTCTTGAGGAATATTTTTATCCTATTAAGTTACACTAAAGTTTTTTCATATCTTTCCAGGTTTTGCTGTCATCAGAATTCCAACAGAATTATGGATGAATAAGAGTGTGCTTTTAATTTTTCTGCCTTCCTGCAAAGGCAAGATGAAGATCTTTTTCTTTCTGCTTGTGTAAATTCCAAGCTATCTACACTATCAATATTATTAGCTACTTTTCTGACAGTCTGTTGAGATGTTCAGGAAAAGGTTACAAATTAGATTTCAATTATAAGAACAGCAAGTGAAACATGCAGAGGAAACCCTTTCACAGAGCCTGAGAATCACAAAGGTCAGGCTGGAAGGGACCACAGCGGGTCGTGCGGTCCAACCTTCCTGCTTAAGCACAGTCATCCTAGACCACATGCACAGAAGTATGTCCAGATGGTTTACTTCAAACAAGGAAGATGCAAATCTAGCCTGAGCAAGTGCTTTTTCAGGTTCCACGTTCTCAAAAGAAGCAGCATCCAAACTACCTGAATACACTACTATAACAGTGGAATAAGAAGCCAAAGCCAAGAAACCATCAGACCCCAGTCTGACTGATTCCTCTGATGTCAGCCATAAAATTTCAAAGATAAAGAAATGGTCTTTGAAGACCAAGAGGACTTCATCAGTACAAAATCACAAACACTTGTTCCCATGAAAAAAGCTGTTCCATTCCTGCTGCACAAAGAAGTGCAAGTGCAATTTTATTAAAGTGGTGTTTAACTCTTTCAACGAGCACTTTTCAGATATTCCCTCTGTTGTCTACATATGAACATTTTCAGTATTTCTCATGCCAAAGGCACACACAAGAATAGAATATAGGAACAAGGACAATGTCATACCCAACCTTCTTCTCAGAGGCGTTTGGCTTTTATTTTCCTTTAGGAAGCCAAGAGAGACAAATGTGAAACTGATGGAGATGAGTCATTTGGTGCAAGAACATGACAGCTGCACATGTCCTGTACTGACTGGAGGTGAACTACTCCATAGGTTACCCAAGAAGACTCAGAGATCTTTACATCAACAAACACAGGAATTATCACTGACTAAAAGATTTTGTGTGTAACCGCTATAAAAAACCAGAGACATTGATAAACCTGGACCTCCTGAGCTTTGCCTACCCCCAACTTGCACACATTCAAGATTCAAGTTACTTTTTAAATATATGTGGTCCTAGGAATGGGAAATGTACTCAAAGGTCAACAACCAGCTGTAGAGAAGGCTATTCAGTCACTCACCAAAGCCATCAGCTACTTGGGAAACAGGATGTTTGGAAGCAAAATATTTTATACTGGTTTTTTTTTTCTTTAAACTTTGATTCACCAAGATAAGATTCTGAGTCTTCCTCATTTTCAAACATGCCTAGCATTTTAATGCTTAACATGCTGCATTCAAAGCATTTATGTGAAACTGTTATTGAAATATCTGAACACTGTGATACATCTTACTGATGTCTTTAAATATAAATATAGCAGGAAGTACTTTGCTTTTATGTTGCATCATCAGCTGAAGATAGAAAGCTTCACTTCATAATTTGCATGGTACTTAACTTCCTACCAAATGCAATGCCACCATCACAGAAGCATTAAATATTTCATAGCCAGTTTTAGTGAAGCAGCTTGGATTACACTAAGTCAGTAAAAGTCAGTTCAATACCAACAAACACATACAACATACATGACCTATAATTTGGGATAACTTGTTTGCTGGGTTTTGCATAAAGCAACATCACAGCAAATAATTAAAACGCTTAAATACATTTAAAAAAATCCAATGCAAAGGATTGAACTCCTGATGCTTGGAGTTGTGCAATTGATTATTCCACTGGGCAATCAGTGGAAGGCACTGTGTTTGAGGAGTTTAGTAACCTTGAGCAAGCCACTACTGTATGGAGGCTGTAGGGAGTCCATAGATCAGCATGAACAGGCACTGTAAGGGTACCTGCTGCCATGTCCCATGCCAGCCCCTAGCACTACTGGTATTCTATCATAGAGAGCACCCAGTCTATCAGGGGACAATGGATGGGTTGGATTTTTACACAAGATAAAAGGCACCACAGCACAGGAGATGGGAGGCACCTCCTCTATGGCTGGCACCTGTGCAGAATGTCATGGGAAAATCTATCCAGGACCTGTTTGGTGCTGCAGGAAAACAAGGCTCCTAGCATCTGAAAGGATAGAGGATTTACTCTCTATTTCTCTTTTGTTAGGATGTTCCTAAACCTTTCTCATAGAGATACTGAAAGGATCTTCTCACCACTATCAATACCCATGCAAAACAGTTTTCTTTCACAATTATGCAATACTATAGTGGCTTATACTATGTCACCCTGAGCCAAAAACTTCCAATAAAACATATGTATTTTTCAATAGTGTACATCACTGCAGGTTGAGAGGCATTAGGTAACTATGTGAAGTTACTGTGGCAGAGAATGCTTACAGGAAGTCCACATGGGTGTCTAAAATGCAGTACAAGCACATCTTGCCTCTATAAAAGACCTTGCAAGTGGAGGCACAAAGTGCTCTAAGAGCCAGTGCCTCCTAGGAACAGTCTGGCTTTGCTCACCAGAACCCCACCCCTAAATTTTCCTCAATTACCTTGCTTTTGTTGATGGCTTTCTCTCCAGACAATTGTCCACCTTAGGTGTGCTGTATTGTGTGATCCTATGGCTCCTGGCCTAAAGTCATCATCTTTCAGCAGCCTTCCTTCTGCCCTCTCATCTAGCCACCAGACTGCTTCTCTAGCCTATATCTTATGTAGTGCTCTTCAGCACCTGCAGCCCATCAGAGCCATTTCCAAGTCAAACACCCTTCTTTTAGGGTTATTAATCCAGAAGAGTTCCTAATCTCATTGCAAACAACACAGGTGTTACTCTTAGAGCCTTTTAGCAGATTTTAGTTGTTTTTTTAGTTGGTTTTTTAGGTGATTACACTCAGTAATGGTTCTTTAACACAAAAAAACCCTACAGTATATATCCCAAAAGGAAACATTTTTCAGGTTTAGCTCAGCGCTATTACATTAGTGTCCAATGAACACAAATGCATGCTTCCTCAAGTATAAATTAACACTCCAATACTCTATTTAAACATATACTAGTATATTTAAATCTTCAAATAAATTAAAGAAATGCAAACCTACTCTAGAAAATGAAGGTTACTTCATATTTGAAAAGCCTTGGCAAATTAATCACAGCAAAAGCATAAAAGATGAGGAAATACCGTGGTTATAGTCAGATGTAAATTTCAAAGTTGTTTAAGTTATTGACCAGAGATGGTCAAATAACAGCTGTCACAGCTGATATTAGTCAGAATAACAGTGTTAATGAGAAAGATACCAGCTTTGAATGACATTTTACTGCACTTATATACCCATAAAACCTGATTGTATTTGACTGATTTTTAAATACCCTTCATAGCAAGAGAGCCATAAGTGATGGATTTCATGACCACCTCCAGTACTTGATTATCTTGTGGCTAGGTAAAGGCTCATTAAAAGTCTGGTATAATTTTCCACTCTTTTGCACTAATCATGCAGAATTTTTTTTTTTTTTTTGTCATTCATATAGTTCAGTTCTGTCACATTTGCACCAGATACATCATAATTTGATTAGTAGTTCCAATGAAAATAGTGGGAATACTACTCAAAAGGAAACAGGATTTCAGAGCTTAGTCCATGGAAAAAAACATTTCTTTAGACTATGGTTATTATGAAACATTTTAGTAAATTAAATGTTTATCAAGGATCCACCAAAGAATAAACTATTTTGTGAATCATAGCCCCATTCATAGACATAGGGTAGTATTTTGGCTTTACAATGTATACCAGGCTTACTGGACTTCCAAAGTACAAATCTTTCCTCATATCCATTGTATTGTTGTCAAACCTGAATTTTAATCTTAGAATCCAGGACATGTGAATTTTTAAACAGATTTTCTACTTTGCTTGCTCACTGCATATTGATTTGAAATAGTGAGGCATAATATATCCATGCCACAATAGGACCACACTTTACAATAAATGACTATAATATGACTAATGGCAGCTGCTACCAAAATTATTGATACTGATGAATGTATCTGTGTCATGGTATTCATGATTATTTTGTGCCCTGCCAGAGTTCTGTTGCACCTCTTTCCACTCACTGTCCTTCATGTTATGAGGAATAAGGAGTTTCAGTCCTTGTCTCCTTGTCTTGCCTCGTGTCTCCTTATCCAGGAGTTTAGTCCTGACCCTAGATATCAGAGCAGATCTCTAGGAGATATCAGATGAGTGTGGATGGATGAGGAGGACAGAAAGGAGGAGAGACCCAAACATTCCTGTGTGCATTCACAGTCTATCAGCATCACATGACCTTTTGCCTGAATTTATCTCAATTTGCCTACTGTATCTCAATACTTCATTATAAAATTATACTTTATCATCATTTGAAATACCTCATTTGATGCTTTTAAAGGAACCATTCGCCATTGCACTTAAAAAAAAATAAATTTCAGAAAATGGCATAAACCTCCATAGGGAAGAATGAGGGATGAGCAATGGATGAGAATAAGCTCTGGATGGGCTTGAAATCAAGTACTAGTAGATTCCAGAGGGAATTTTCATGTCTACAGATAATTAAAAAATAATGAAAACCACTTTGGCAAATCCATCTTGGAGTACGTAATATTTCTTAACAAGTGTTAATTGATTATTAGAAATTTGTTCAGCCTGACGTATTTTTTAACTGCCTCAGGATGAACACTGCACAGTTGGCTTTATTTGGCTGTGTGTTTTTCTTCCTTGTGAGAAAATGTAGTTTTCTCTTACAGCATGTGTTCACAGTGAAATTCACAGAGCAAAAAGGAAGAATGCAGAACTTTCTTCATTATTCAATATCCAAGTCAAATAAACATTAATTTAACTTCTAAATTCTTAAGTTTTAATTTAATTTGTGTCCTTTCTGTAGAGTCCACATGACAAGAAGAGAAAAAGGAAGATACATAAGAGGCCTCTTGAGGTCTCTTGCAGCTCTCATTTCCCATGATTTTTGTGGGCTGTTTCTGAGATGTGGTAGATGAAAGAAGAATAAGATCAAGAAGCAATAGCAATG
Organism: Irena cyanogastra; assembly: GCA_013397155.1. Taxonomy (NCBI): domain Eukaryota; kingdom Metazoa; phylum Chordata; class Aves; order Passeriformes; family Irenidae; genus Irena; species Irena cyanogastra. The sequence goes on along the minus strand of VWZV01017100.1, from coordinate 93,423 downwards.
GCATAAACTGAAATAGAAAAGGGGCAGTCAGGAAAGATAGAACAGAGTTCCAGTACTAAGCTGTCATTTCAGGCTGAACTACAATAGATGTATTTAGCAAAAGCAGTTCTTATAATGGCTATTGAGAAAGCAGTTAATGTTTTAATAACTGGAAGACTAAAAAATAAGGATCCCCACTGACAGCAAATATGCATACGCAGTAAATTTATGTTATTTGCTTAACAGTTTTAAGTTCTATAGTTAAAGATATTTAAATTTTTTATTTCTTTAAAACTTTTGGAAAAAGGAAACAGTTCAATATTTGCCTTACATAGAGCTAGGAATTCACAAAAAATTTAAAATAACTTGATGATATTCCAACAAAACAGAGCGGTGGAAAAATCACCGTGCACTTCAAGTAAACACACATTACATGCTTGGTGAGATATTCAAAATAATGAGTACATGCTGGCTTTTACAAGAGGCCCACATACTTCAACTTGAATATACTTCACCACAGCTAATGCAAATGAAGAAAAACTATCATATTTAGGCATAAAAGAAAACAACCCCAAACCAACAACACACTATTCTAAGTCATTATGTAAACAAGAGGCATGATTTCCCCTCACAGCAGTGTGGCCATAAATTCCAGCTAAGAAAAATTTTGACTTCCACTGGTCTGAGATGAGAATCAGCCCCAGACGACCTTTGCAGGAGGTAATACAACCTTCTTTGTTATATAAACACAATTTGAAATATGGATTCTGCTGCTTCCTAGACAACTGTTCAGGAACTGCACTCAGGAGTAACGCTAAGTGAAATTCTGTACTGAACCTCAGGTCCTGGGACAGGTTTTCTCAGCTGATGCCCTTTAAAAATGGTAGCATAAAGAGATTGAAGAGGTTTTGTATGCTAAGTATTTCTTGACATGTTAATGTTGATATCTATATGATTTCTGTTAAAAGCTGCTCTTTGCTTGTATTTTTAGAATTTTTCCCTATAAGTTTCAGCTTTTATTTTCTCTTTAATGCTTGCTACTTTTTTCTACTGAAGATATCTTCTTTCCTGGCCTCCTCATGCTCTATATATTTCAGATCTTAAGGACACTAGATTTCTCAAATATGTCTGTAATGATATTTCAAGATTTAGCTGTATAAAAAGGAAGATAATTTGGTGTTCCTGGTTGTTAAAATCCTGTTTTGACAGACTTCCATCACATACACAAAGCAGATTAAACTAGACAGAAGAGTGAAGAGAAGGCAGGTACAAGCTAAACCAGGCAGATGAAAAAGGACAAATTTGAGGGACTTTCAGTGTCTCTAGTGCTTTATCTCTTCCTGAGTAGAGCCACACTGAGATTAATGGACCCATGAAGTATCATCAGAAAATGCAAAATTCAAACTTCTTTACTCTAAAATACTTTGATTGAGATATCCATACAACAGTAACATGAAATTGTCTGTAGCATTTATTCCTTGCTAAAGCATTTATTTTTAGGTGACTGACAAGATTTAAAAAATTGTATTAGTTTCTTTCTTTACCAGCATTTCTTTAAAATGTAGACCTTCAAAATAATTTGACTTGCTTCTGTTGACTAAAGAAAAGAGTGCCAAACATGAATCTCAAATTACCTTGGAATTGTCACAAAAGAAAAAGGGAAATAAGACATTTCTAAAGCCTGTATGTTGAAGACAGTACCAACAAATCAATGACAGCTAAATCGAGCAAATAAAATCTCTGTATTTTCATTTACTCAGTGATTTCAGTCTGATGTCTGACAATGCTGTAATATGTATAACAGTGAAAGAGGAGAGGCAGAGCTTTTTAAGAGAAAAGCTTCTCTGGGTATTTGAAACAAATGAGAAAAAAAAAAAACCTTGAAAGTTTGGATTTACAGTCTAGGCATATACACTACTGCTTTGAGCCAATTCTAAAATCTTGAATGTACTCATTTGCTGTAATGACTCTAGTTAACAACACAGGAATTCAAGGTTCTTAATCCTATTTTAATTTGCAAGGTTCCTTTTTAAGCAGCCAATTATATAAATTGAATTTGGAATATTAATCTGTTTTCTACCGAACAGCTTCCCTTGCCAAAAATATCTGCCTAATATCAGTGCAGATACTCCTTTTATAAAATCATCCGAATTAGATCCTTAACATTACCTGGCACAGGCAACAATGCTTTGTGGCTGTTGAGGTCTGTTGGTGTTATGGTCCCTTAAGCAACTCAGGTTCAGTTGCTTACCTGCTAGGAAGGCCTTAGGCTGTCATGCATCTTGCAAAGGGTTTTGATCCTGTGGGAAGCTCTAGATACTCTAGGTGATTAGATTCTTAATGTAGACCTCTTCTTCACTGCCTTGTTTCAGGTTAAAAATGTTTTGTAAGCACATTTTTCTCCAAATAGAGAATACCTAATGCAAATAGGTATGAGTAGGCTGCAGCCAGGCCAGCAATTAGAGGTTCAGCCAGGATATAAGAGCTGCAAGTTCACATCACACTTTCAATGCTTGGTTAATTATTTATATGAAGTGGAAGAGTTCCAACAAGAGAGAAAAAAGGTGCTCAAGCTAGAACACTCAATTGTTTAATGATGGGCATTCCTAGAGGATATAGATTGCCATTCCTGAATTGAATTCAGCAGAATGGGGATTTGATTTCAGGCCAGTGTTATAATTGCTAAGATAATGCATTTCTACAATAAGTGAAGTTTTGGGGGTTTTTTAAATTTTATGTCACATACAGAAATTAAACATATAATTGTGTGAGAAGTTTGTTTTCACGGGACCACAAAATAAGAAAGATCTTTATACAGTCCTAAAACCATTTAGGTTGGTAAAAAACCTCCCAAATTATTGAGTCCAGCCTTCAACTGAACACCACTTTCTCAACTAGACCACAGCACTAAATGCCACACCTGGTCACTTCTTGAACACCTCTAGGGATGGTGACTCCATCACCTGGGCAGCCCATTCCAATGTTCAACCACCCCTCCCAGGAAGAAATTCTTCCTACTGTCCAACCCAAACCTGCCCTGGTGCAACTTGAGGTCGTATCCTCTTGTCCTGTCACTTCTTGCCTGGGAGAACAGGCTGATCCCCATCTGGCTACAAGCTCCTTTCAGGCAATTGTAGAGGGTAATAAGGTCTCACCTGTCTCCTCTTCTCCAGGTCAAACAACACCACCTCTTTCAGCCCCTTCTCATATAATTTACTTTCTAGACTCTTCAGCTTTGCTGGCTTCTCTGGTCAAAAGGTAGAACCTCAATGTCTTTCTTGAACTGAAGAGCACAAAATTGAGCACAGGACTTGAGGTGTAGCCTCACCAGTGCTGAGTACAAGGGAACAATCACTTCCCTGGTCCTGCTGGCAACATAATTTTTGATGCAAGCCAGGTTGCCATTAGCCTTCTTGGCCACCTGGGCACACTTTGGCTCACGTTCAGCTAACTGCCAAACAGCACACACATTTTCCACTGGGTCCATTCTTGTTATCCCTGTCTAAACCTCCCCTGGTGCAGCTTTCAACTGTTTCCACGTGTTGTCTCACTGGATACCATGAAGAAATCAGTAATTATATTCAGACCAAGGTGGCCCCTGAAGTCTCTCTATTTAATAGTATGATAAAGAAGACAGGTCCTGGCCTCCCCGGGGTATTTGCACAATTCTATGGGGATGATCTTGCTTTATTCCTTTGCAAATAGCTAGGACATTGATCTTTAGACAAGGTTTCCATTAGTTTTGAGAGTCTCATATACATACAGGAGCAGACAAATGCATACAACACTGTCCAGTGAATTTCAGAACCTTTCTTATCCCAGTTAATGGCATAGCCAAACTTAGAAGAATCACAAAGTACCTTGATTCCTTTGCTTTCAAAGAGCATTTCTTTGGTAACAGACTCTGATGTAATGTTCACTTCATAATAGTTACATCCTAAATGAATGATCATATTATTTTAATCAGCATTATTTAGAGATTTCTAGGTTTATGCAATATGGCTGTAGAATTTAATTTTGGAATTTAGAAAAAAAATTAGTGAATGCCATATTTGTTCTTGAAGTCATAGTTGGCAATACCAGCATCAACATGTAAAAATTTCTGTCATGGAAAACTAAATCTAGCTAGCTAGATATAAATTTGTGAAAAGGAAAACAACATCCACGACACCGATATGTTTTGACAAGAATTTAGACAACTACATGAAGATCTCAGAAGAAACATCCATCATGTCAGGAAAAAGTCAAGAAATTAAAACTACTATGGCTGGCTTTGTGCATTTAAAAATAATTGTTAATACTTAATAAATGGACTTTAAGATTCATTAACTAAAGCATTGTCTCCCCTCCCCCAATTAAAATAAATACTTTAGATTCACTAGATTCAGAAAAAAATGTATTCTTTTTACATGGATCAGAAAAAGCATCTCAGACAACAGCTCTATCAGAGGTGCTAGTTACTGATGGTGCAAATCTTATATACATTCACTACAGCATCTCTTAAGGGAGTTTGAGTACTCCTGTTTTGATATTTATAGTTATATAATTACATTTATTACTCGAGTGCAGGATCATGTACAACAAGAGAATAACAATATATGTATTTCTTAATTTTCAGTTTTAGTGTATCCTGATGGATAAGGCCCAGGGTAAGATTCTGAAGAGCCAGGATACCATTAAATATTTGATGACTGTTAGGTGCCAAGTTATTTCTTGCAATTTATGATACTGTTTCCTCATACAAAAATAAGTAAAAGAATATTAACTTTCTAACCTTCTTTTTAAAATACTTGTGTTGCAAAGTTATATGCAACAGTAAAATATTTTAAAGGCAGAGAGAGAAAAACACATTCAGGTGGTGATCCAGGCACTCCTGACTCCAGTGGTGAACAATTCCACTTTTTTTCTTCCATCCTGTGAAGTAACAAGCACTACCATTTTTTTTACAAAGTTGTCAAAATATCTTTCTGTAATGTTCAATTCTGAGACAAATGTTTGAAAGAAATATGCAGACTCCATGAGGGTGCATTCACTGCCATGTATTTAGCAGAATTTATTTCAAAAGCAGAACCCTTCTAAGATAAAAAGTTTAAAGTAAGTAGTGTTTAGAGTGATCTGGCAATTCTCTGCTGCTAAAGAGGAAAGTTAGATATAATTAATTTAAAAATTAAATACTGCTTGAAAAACTGTATGACATGTACAGTCTTCAGTGTTTGCCTGCGAGACAGAAACACAGAGAAAGAATGTAATACACAGAGGAAGAATTAAATAAATGAGATTTACATCAGGGAAGGATTTTAGGTACTTATGACCTGAGTAAAAGGTACTAAATGATCCTAATCTGCTTGGCATACTGCTAACATACAGACCTCATACATTTTAATCTGTATGTCCTTCCTGTTTCAAAATATTTATTCTTTGGAAGGACCTGAGCTTAGTTCCATGTGACTTGGTTCTAGTGATTATCTCTCGGACCAAGGTGATTCATTATACCAAAATGTTTTCAAACATAGGTTACTTGTCAAAAAATAAAATTTATGTAAATGATCTCTTGAACTGAGTAAAATTATGCTATTTGCATCATGTTTGAGCAGGATGCTTGCATTTCCATATTATATAGTAACCTTACTCCAGTTTTCTAGGTTGCTTTTGTCCTGTTACTGCCAGTAATATATGTTCCTCAAAGTGGAAGAAAACTGCTTTGTCTGCACATCCTCCTGAGTTGTAGCAGCTTTGTTTCATCTTGCAGGACCAAGTCTTTCTTGGTCCTTTCTTTAGCTGACCCATTCGCCTCATGCATTCAAAGTGTACCCAGGGAGCAAAAAAAACAAAATAAAACCCCAACCATTCAAAATAAAAAAAAGTTTTTCTGTATTTCTGTATTGCTGAAAATCCCACAGATTTAGAGAAGATAGTAAGCTATCCTGTTGCCCTTGTCTCATCAACAAAACCACATGTGGGCCACAACATGAGGAGCTAGAAAATGGGCTCAAAGCAGGTGCTATCTTGAAGATACTTCTGCATTCAGTAGAAACTTGCCTTGATTCATTAAAAGATGTGCATTTATCCCACTGCAGATTTTTGTGAAAGCTGTTGAGAAGCAAGCAAGAAATATCCTGCAAGACAGCTGCAGATTCTCTTCACCTGGGTACAAGGACATTTTTACATCTTCGTGAGTGTGCAGTGTGCATTTTAACTCATAGTTTGTACCATATTGAAGATAAACCAACATCAAAAGCAAAATTAAGTTTGAATCAAAATTGTGTTTTGCATTGCTCCTATTTGTTTGTGCAAAATCTGCCAAATCTGTGAAAAATTCTAGGTGCACCAGTGACTGTATTAATAACAAGTGTTCTGGAAGGTATATCAAGTTTTCTGACTAGCAAGGACATTTTTAAATGAAAGAGGCCTAAGGGTTAAGGTCAGTCATCCTTCTTGCCATAAGACATGGGAAGCATGTCTATGTCTATGCTGTTGGCAATGGTACACGTGTGTTGTAATATTCATGGTCAATGCTTGCAGTCAGACACTTGGGACTTAACACACTTGTAACAAAATAACAGCATATACCGTCTGCTGCAGGTGTACGCTTCAAAACATTGCTCTAGTACACACACATTTTGTAAATATTCATGTCTCAAGGTGAACCCCGTTTTCATTTCTACTTTGCATATCAAACTACATATTTCACTTTGGTTAGACTTTTTTTTTTTTGTTATTTGAAAGGCTCAACAAAAAGCTTTTAGGGATAACTCTTAGTTAACAGAGTGAAATTCCATTTTTTCTGTAGAAACAGCATGCAAAGTCACCTAACGTTATTCTGGTAACTCAGTGTGTGCCACCACTGCCATTTACCCAGAGAAGCTGTGGATGCTCCATCCCTGGAAATATTGAAAGCCAGTTTGCATGGGGCTCTGGGCAATCTTGTCTAGTGAATGGCATCTCTACCCATGGCTGAGGGGCTGAATTTAGATGATCTTCAAGGTCTCTTCCAACCCAAACCTTTCTATGGTTCTATGATCTAAATGCACTGGATGAGATCACTGGACAGATGATTACAGTATAGATTTAGCCTTACATGTGTAATTATTCTTTGTTGCATTGTCTTCAGCAGTTCCTTAGTAATTGTTACAGTTCAGAAGTATTGGGGCTGACTGATAGGTGACAGCAGCTGCAAAAATTCATATCAAAGATTACAGGAGCTCCCTTCAAGGCAGGAAAGCCATGTGGCTAATGCTACAAGATTTATTATTAGAAATACTCACAGGTGTTTTAAGTATTACTTCCAGAATTACATTCCCTTCTTCAAGTGGTTTTTTTTTTTTTTTTTTGGGGGGTTTGGGTTTTTTTTTGTTGTTGTTGTTGTTGTTGTTGTTGTTGTTGTTGTTGTTGTTGTTGTTGTTGTTGTTGTTGTTGTTGTTGTTGTTGTTGTTGTTGTTGTTGTTGTTGTTGTTGTTGTTGTTGTTGTTGTTTTGGGGGATTTTTTTGTTGGTTTTGGTTTTGGTTGGTTGGTTGGCTTTTTTTTTTTGTTAAAGCTACTTCAAATACATATGTACGACTTTTTTCCTAACTGGAAGAAACACCCTAGAAATTGAACTTGATAGTGAGTTTGTTTCCCGAAGCATTGATTTTTCTGTTAGGCTAAAATGCAAGATATTGATCAGTAGAGTTTCCTCTCAATATTGAAATACATCTATATATTCTGATGGCATTTTTGGTCTATGTTTCACATGGGTCTGTGCGTTGTCTCATGCATTCATGTTGATCATCCTGTTTTCTTCTGGACATTTGTGACTACTGTAGCTGCCGTTGGAGGGAATCATTCTTTACTGTATTTGTGATAAATGTTATCTTGTTTCGTGCAAAGGCATTTTGCCTTAACCTCTTCCGAGCAGTGATTTTTCTTTCATTCTGTCTGAACACCTCCATGACATATTTGGATAAACGACTATACTGAGTGCAGAAGTGTCTTGTGCACTTTATTAGGAGAGATGCAAAAAAATTTTATACTGGCTTTTAGTTTGCATGGAATGGTTAGAGTTGCAAAAGACCTCTAAGATTATCAAGTCCAGCTGCTAAAGGGGCACCATGTTCAGTACTAAACCACTGAAATACCGCCCAAGTGCCACAACCACACATTTTTTGAACATTTCCAGGGATGGTGACTCTATCACTTTCTGGGCAGCCTTTTCCAATGTCTGACCACTCTTTCACTAAAAGACTTTCATCTAATATCAAATCGAAACCTCCCTTAGTACTCCTTGAGACCATTTCCTCTTGTCCTATAGCTCATTACTTAGGAGAAGAGGCTGACACTCATCTTGCTCCTGCCTCCTTTCAAGCAGTTGTACAGAGCGACAAGGTCTCCCCTGAGCCTCCTTTCTTCCAGGCCAAACACCCTCATCTCTCTCAGCTGCTTCTCAAAAGCTTTGTGCTGCAGACCCTGCACCAGCTCCATCGCTGTTCTCTGGACTGACTCCAACACCTCAATGTCTTTCTCGTAATGAGAGGCCCAAAACTGAAGGCAGGACAAGAGGTGCAGCCTCACAGGGGGTGCCAAGTACAGGGGCAAAGCATTCTTTTATTGTAAAATACCAGTGATGAGACCAAGGCTCCTCCAGTTCCATGTTGCTATTCTAGTGTCAATATGATTGGCTGCATGCTCTGTATTCTAATATAGACTCCTGATTTTCCTATTGTGAGCACAATGAATTTCTCAAACTGTTTAAATGTAGTGTAACAGACATCATAATCCTCATTTTGATTAAGTCTTCCAGAATTCACATAACAGTCTATCATGTTGTACATTCTCTCAGCTCCCCTGTGAACCAATTCAATTAATGCTTTTGCAAAGGAATTGGTTAATTGGCGAGCCTAAAAAAAACCTGCAAGCAAGAGAGTTTAATAATCCAGAGACATTTAGGAAGGCTTACATAAACACTAAAATTTAAAAAACAGCTAAAATAGAAGTGTTTCCTAATAGCAAAGAGTACTGCAGTTTTTGAAACACAATTAATCAACTAAGCTGTAGAAAATATCAGTATTTTCAGAGAAAAACATTGAGGTTCAGCAAGATTTAAATTCTTCTTCCTAGTGCTGCTTGAAAATCCCTAGGAAGTGTTTAACTAGTAATATATGGTGGGTTTGATATTTGGTCTGCTCCTTTAAAATGTTATTATACAGAAAAACATGCAAAGCATTAAAATAAGACTGAAAAATGAATGTTAAAATCCCAGCTTTTAGACCGAGCTGAACTTTTTGAAGAATGATCCTTCCTTGACACCGACACACAATTTTTTTTGTGTACCAGCTGGATTTCATTGCCATAGGAAAACTGTCTACCTCAAAGGCAAATTCAAGGATGAGTCATTCAGATCTTTAACAAGAAACACAGATGGAAAAATGCCACAGCTGCACAGAGCTGGAAGCAGAAAAGTGCACGACCTTAATGAATATGCTTTTACATTTGACAGATTCCATCAGAGAACTTGCAGTAGCTGCAGAATCCCATGGCACCATAAAAACATTTTGGCATTGTTTAATCCCACTGTTGCAAGGAAAAGTGTGAGATTAGAAATATAACATAGAAACTGTTTTCTACCCTTGTTGCCTAGATCTGATATGTTCCTGGAATAAAAATTCAATATAGAAGTGCAACAGCCATAAAAATGCGTGTTTGTTTTTTTCATTTCCTTTTTATCCATTTTTTATTATCTTCCACGACTTTTGCCTTCCAAAACATTTTCTTTTATCTCTTCTTTGTTTTCATTCCTCAGCTCCAATTTTTGCAAATTTTTTTCCCATCTTCCAAGGAATCTCCTCTCTTTCTTTGACACATCTGTTGCAGTTCAACAAGGAAAAACACACATGTGAGATTTAATAACCCTGTGCAGCAATCCATGCTGGAGTGTTATTAGAGAGAAAATGGCATTCCAGAAAAGAATTTAATGTGTGCAGGATCCATGGCCAGGCCAAAATCCCTAGCCTTTATGTATCCCAGAGCAGGAACAATATCTGAGAGTGCCTCATCCTCAGAGGGGACAGCTCCTACATCAGCCTTTTGGATGTGCATCTATGGAGGTGGGCTGGCAATGAGCAGGGAAGAGCTGTTATTTCAGCAAAGGCCATGACAGATCCAGTTCAGATTCCAACTTATTAGTTGTATTCACAAATGTTCACAGCCTATTACTAAAGAAAGCATTTAATAATGCTCTAAATCACTCCCACTGTTAAGCCAAAAAGAGTAACACTCCCTTCTCTCCACGTATAATGTATTACAATGAGCAGACTCAGAGAAGAATAGTGGGTGCACATGCTTTTTTCTACCCACATAAAACAAAATATAGAATTTCCTTTGCATAGACAGTAGTGGAGAGCAAGTTAATATTTGATTTGGTACTGGTTAAGAATTATCTAAAAATGAAAGAGGAAGGGCAAAAAAGATACTGTACATCCTCTGAGTAGTCTTCTTAAAGTTCAGGGACTGAAACCTTAAATGTGGCTACATAGATAAGACCCTAATCTTCAAGAGTAAACTTTTCTTTCCAACATCAGTTATTTGGTACTCAATTAGGCAATGACATTCTAAAGAATCATTTATCACATTCAGTATTACAGCTTTCTTATATACAGAAGAAATGTTAGCTACAAGTATCAATATATCTCTTTTATACAGAGGAACACAACCTACTGGAATATCAGAGCTGATGATACTGATAAGACAAGCCAAATGCTGAAAGCTCTGCTGTTTGAATAGAGAATTAAGATTGATATATACTGAGGGCCAATTTTGGCAAAGAAAAGATCCTATAATTTCCATCCCCTCTATTTCCCTTATCAAAATACTTTTATTTTATTCTCATCAGCTAGACATTACTCTGTTTTCAATTCCTGACTTGTTTCTCTGGTTTTCTGCTGTTTAAACAACCTTGATTTTGCAGAGCTTCTCATGGCGAATCATGGTGAATGGTTTAAAGCTCTTTGATCCCCAATTCTGATCATGCCCCACAAGGAATATCCAGAAGCTATGTCTTCCACAATATAGCTAACATGGTTTAGAGATCCTATTGGAGCTATTACTTAAAGCAGCTACCCATTTATGACCTGATCTAAATAAAGTTTCTCTAATGAAAATTGCTAAGATAGGAGAATATTATGGAAGAACATGGAAAATATATAGAGCCATAGTGTAAAAAAATATTTACATAAGATCAAATGTACCCATAATGCAACAACACTGAAATCAGTAGTTTACACCACATGATGAGTTCAGTCCTGACATATTCTATTAATAAGGAAAGTTTGACAGCCATGTAACTGCAAGATATAATTCTATAGTCTTACTGCAATTTACTTCTATTCACTAGAAGGACTGGTAGGGGGTAGGTCTCTTCCAAGGGAAGATTAAATATGAATTTCCAGGTCACAGCCAGGGTTCTAGGTATTTTTGAAAATTAAATAATAGCAAAAGAGATTTTTCAGTCTTCAAATCTATGGTTGGACCCAGTTTCTGCCTAGAATGCATGGATATTGCACAGTGAAAGTATTTCTGAGAACAGACCTGGATCCAGCAATTCCAGAGGGCCTCTGGCATGCTGCACATCCAGCAGCCTTCCCTAGAGGCTGACTTTGTCACCTCTGTGATGCACAGTATCTAACATTTTCTGGTCTGAAACATGAGACTTAAAATCAACTGCTGCATCTGCTGCAGGTCTCCATGGTTACACTACAGTCAGTTGCTGCTTTGTACACAGGAATAGACAGGATTTTTAAAAACTCGGGCTGCTTTTGCAGAATGGCAATCTGAGTTGTGATTTTTCCCCGCCAATACACTGAGAATATATAGACCAATTTTCATAAGAGAGGGCAAATGTAAAGGTAAAGCCCATTACTCCAACACAGACTGACAAACTGCTCAGATAAAAAAGTTCAGAGGGCAGGAGTTATGGTAGGAGAGACCAGCTTAAAGGTTTTGAGAATGAAACCTCATAAGGGCCTAATAACAGCCATTTGTGCAGACTGTTTTTCTCTCCAAAGTCCTTTCTTTGCAGTCTAGACCTTTGTTTACTTCAATCCTGATAAAATTCCTGATTCATATGAATTGTTCTCCATTAGCCTAAGAATACAAATTCAATATTAATGTTAATTAAGTGCAGCTCGTGCACTACCAGTGCATAGATCACTGAAAAGAGTGAAGAGTAGAGGTATTTAGGAGCATGTGTTTACCTCATTTTACATGAGGTAATCACAAGTAGATTTCCCTATTATTATTCATCTTTGTAAAAATATCACTGGCTTTTATCTCAACAGCTAAAAGGGACCAGGATGTCAGTTTTACATTTTAAAACACCATCATCAAAATGCCCTCAAGCAACACTGGCTTAGTGGAGACAATGCCACCTCCTGAAATATTAACATCCCTTGCTTCAGGACACTTTCCTTCATCACTAATTGTCAAAGCAGAATTGACAGTGTTACCTAGAGAGCTGCTAAGTTTAAACTGCATCACTACTGTTCTCAAAAGAAATGAGGGACCTCTTCCTCTCCTCTCTCCTTATGATGGTAGCAGGGGAAGAACCCAAGCTATTTCCAGACACACACATTTTAAAAAAACAGCCAGCATAATGTAAGCCCTCGCCTTTGTTTCATTTTCTCTTGAGATTTTTTTTCTCCTTCACAACTGGACAAAAAGATGCTTTAATTTCTGTTCTGCAGCTTTTTCTCCTACCTTAGAAAAGGCCAGATGAGCATACAATCTGCAAAAGAACAAAATCATTGTTATTTGCTCCAGAATATGAATAACTAAGATTTCCCCTCTAGGACTAACATTGGTAAAAGGTAGTGGGTCTTATAGGAAAAAAGACCACTGAACTAACATATCCTGAACATACACAGCAGAAACTTTCTCCTAAGATCTGATTTTTTAAAATGGATCTTGCACTGTCAAAAAAACTTGTTTCAAAAGTCTTAACTATTAAAATAGGATGAGAGCTATCTTATATAACAGTATTTAAAAGACACTGACTGCATAAAAGCAGCTCAGGGAACTGTGCAAATTTTTAGCTATGTCAGGATTTTTGCTCTGTTTTATGTAAACCATTCTACAAAACACAACATAAATAATCAGCAGCATAATCCTCCAATTCTTCATCATGGGAGGAGTTCCCAGAAAGTTTTCCTAAGTAAAGTACCTTTCATGTACTTTTCTCCCGAACTGATCAGAACTTTCCACCAAAACAAAAAATGAATTTTGTTTAGCAAGACAAAAACAGACATATACAAAAACCTAAAATAATGGTAGGCATTTCAAAAAATTCATAAATGACAATAAAATGAGATTTTGCTCTTCTGTTCTTTTGCAAGTCAGTCCTTCTGAAGCAAAACAAATAGCACAGGAATGTTGCATTCCTGTATGGCCTGACAGTATCCAGTTTGATATGAAATGTTAGCTCATATCCACCTTAGAAAGAACAACGTAGAGACATAAGAATTAATGTCAGGATTAGGTTTAGGGCTATTCAGGATATTATTTCTTCTCGCTGCTCCATCTTATAAATTATGTATGATAGATGGTGATGTGTTCTCTGCCTGCCTGTGACTGATGTGGTCAGCACTGCAAAAGTAATCAAAAGTGAATCCTTTCTCTGCTGAGCATGAGCACGAAAGGCCATCCACAAAAGTTATTCTGTGGTTTGAAGTTAATTTCAGCTGCATTTCTATCTTGCTTTTTAAATAGTTAAATTAAATATTAAAGCAACACGCAAAAATTCTTCCCATTTTCATTAATTTTGTGTGCTCTTTGGTTAAATGAATAAACTGAAATGCAAATGTTATATATAAAATTGCTAGCATGCACAAACTTCCCAACACTGAGGATTTTCCAAATGAGCATTTTTCCTTCTCCTCATGCTTTTAGATGAGCTCTTTATTGTTAGCCATTGGGATTGGATATGTGCAATTGCAGATGGCCGCTATGATCTGACAGAAATTCTAAATATTCTTTTTTTCGACATAAAGGGTTAATAGTGAAACAATTTATCCAAATAGAAGTCACTCATTTGACACAAGCAGTGAGAAGAATCAAGCTAAGAGAACCATATCCAGATTTATATCTAATGGGTAAGAGCATGATATATATGACATATGCATGCTTATACATATATCATGTACAGAGTCAGCTCAAAGGTTGGAATTGTTTTTCAGAGCTACATTTGTCCAGTTTGTAATTCAAATCCCATTTTAAGAGTCAGGCTTATTTCTCTGTTCATTTAATTTTCTTGCTTCTCTTATGCAGTGCTATATAAATGGAGCTTCTGTAAAATGAAGCAGTGTTTTGTTGCTGGTGGCATTGATAAATAAAGAACAAGATACTATAAATATTTTATGGAGTTCCTAAAGGCTACGTTCACTTTCAGATCCTTCTGCATCAGAAGTAGATTCACTGGGAGCACATTAGTTCATTCCAGACTTGGTCTCTTCACTCTGTTTCATTATATTCACATAAAATGGCAGTAGCTGATCTTTTTTTTTCCATAGTGCTGTTACAAAAAACCCTGCACAACAACTGCAGTCATGATTCTAGCAGAGCAAGATGATGTCATCACACTCACAAACAGATGTTCCCAGTGACAGCTGGAGTGTTTGTTCAAGGCCAAGTTGCTGTGTTATATTATGTTGTGTTTGTTATGTCATGTTATGTTGCTGCATAAAGTATAGCCATGCAAACAGCAGGTGGTTCTGTGTAGGGATTTCAGTGCATAAAGCTTCCTGTGACAGAGATCCCCAGGTAGATGGATGTGCCACTGGCTTGTGCATGCACACATTGGCCACAGCAGAATGAACTTCATGGGCTTTACCCAGTCTGACACCGTCCTTAGAGCTCAGCACTCATATGAGTCACACAGCCTGCCACCAAATGGTGATTTTACTTGGTATGTTGCTTTGCTACTCAGGTTGTTTCAAGTATCGTTTTACTAAATTATGATTACAGTTATTGAAATGAAAACCATTAGGAAGCTAATGAAGGACCTATCCAAATATCCACTGCTTGGCATTCCCATGGGGTTACTGAGAATGGTTTGGTGTGCTTCTAAGGAGCATGGTATCATTTAGATTTTGCACTCAGCAAGAACTATAACACAACCCACTCATTTATCCATATCTACAAAGGAATGATTGATCCAAGTGTTGCCAGTTAAAAGTGTTTTCATTACAGAGGACCAAGATATTTTGATGATATGGTTGTTGTTGGGGTTTTTTGTGTGGTTTTATAACTAAGTCAGCATTAAATGCTTTCACACTGTATAGGGCCAGAAAGAACTTACTCTACTAAAATCACAAATTTTAGTAACATTTTGGTTTAATTAGCATAATCCATAGCCCTTCAGGTACTTTTGAAGATTTTCAGAAAAGAACATCGCAGAGAGTGCAGACAAAAAACTAGAATTATACTATTTTGAAACTTCAGTGATTTATTTTGCAACATGTTTTGCTAAGGAGATTTCACTCTCTCTTTTAAAGTGTCTGTAAACTGAAATAGGTAACTGATTGTCTCCAGTGTCTGAACAAAACTTCTGCTTTGGAAATGTTAATACATATTTACACTTTTCTCATACAGTCCTGCCAAACGGGATGCAAAATTTCATCAGGGGCTTTCATTAAATGAACCAGCTAAATGCTTTAATGCTTGAAGGTGTAATTAGACATAACATTCCTCTCTGAAATTAAAAAAAAAAATAAGCAGATGAAATACATCCCAGTTGACTGCTTACAATCAGGTTTTCTAACTCTACATTTTTTAAAGTGACAGGAATCAAAGCCAAATGCCGCCTTAAAAAAAAAAGTTTATCTGTGACTGTCAGCCAGTTCATTTGGTGAGTTTTACTTCTAGGTTCTAAAGCTTGTGAAAGGACCAGGATAAAGAGCTTGAGTAGAAAAAGCAAGAACACCAAGAAGGAGAACGAAATAGAAAGTCCAGAGGCAGAGCCCATGGTGTAATCCTAGGAGGGGTGAAAACATCAAACAGCAGCTCTCTGTGCACCCCACTACTGCACCATGTATCCCACTCCTCCACAATTAGTCATAGCTCCTTCAGACATCCAACCACTATCGAAGCAATCAAGATTTGAATTTCTTTTCTGCATCACCAAGGAACAAAATATGTAGCAACTTAATCTCATTAATGTTGACAGAAAAAAAATACAAATCTGCCTGCCTTCGAACAACACATCCAAGAACTGCTGTTGCACCAAACATAAACATATCACTCACCCAAAACCTCTTACAACCACTTACAACCCCCTTGAACCTATACCTGCTGCTGGGTAACTCTCCAGCCTACTTGTGCTTGCATTGGTCCCCGTCCTGCATGTACCATATAGTAAATAAGTACTATAAGACATGTAAATTTAATCTGTTAATTTATTTAGAAAATAAAACCCCAGTTCTCCCTGCAACCTCTCTTGCAACCCTCCAAGTTACAAGAAGGTGTTGTACAATATGCTGCAGAGGCTGTAGCTGGAACAAGAATTAAAATCCATAATGATCAAAAGGATAACAATGTTGGCCATCAGCAATTAACTTCCATTAGCTCTAAATGATATGCAGATTCATTAATATTAAAAAAAAATAAGGATAAGAATACCTGTTGTCTGAAAAGCATCTTTGATAAAACTGCCAACAATATCTTAAGGGTTCTTAGGTTTTTAGGTTTGGTGGTTTTTTACCTGTTTCATGCAGCAGTTGAGGCTCACCATCTGGTGTGAGGTGAGATTTCAGGGAACAGCCAAACTTGTCAGAACCACAATGTTTTGGCCAACACACTAAGCATAAAATGCTTCAGGAATATTAAAAATAAATGTAGACATCATATATCACAACTATGAAATGAAAGCAAGGAGTTGAAAACAGAAAGAGGAATTAACATACACAAATTCAAAGGAATTAACACATACAGTTTTTTGATTCTGTTGTCATTGTTTCTTAAAGAGAACTGCTGAGTAATCAAAACACTGTTGATTTTCTTCCAGACTGACTAAATTTTCCATGTAATGCTTCCTGTTCTGTTGGGCCAACTTAGAGAATGACTAAATATTTGTTTCATCCATTTTCACAGTGGCAGCATAAACCTCTCTAAGCCTTTATCTATGTTAATTATCTTTTTTTTCTCAAAAAGACATTTCAAGCAAACCCTATTTCAAAACAGTGCTTTACAAAGCCATCAAAAGCAAAGTTTAAAGAATCATCTGATGCCTCTTTTCTTTAATAGTGATATCTCTTTCTGATCAGAGAAATATCCCAATTCACAGTCATCTGGAGTTCCTACTTGACTGATTTCCTGATACTCTCAAGTGTTCAATATCTCCTTGACTTCAATGTTAAACCTATGGCTTTTTTTTCTGATTCCTGCTGAGATGTGAGTGATTGCATATTCAGTTAAATCTCAATGTGTGAAGATCTAACATTTTATTAAAAGGAAAAGTATAGCTACCTAAACTATAGACACACAGATACACACATACGACAAATATGCCACACTTGAGCTTTTCATAAATAAGCAGAATATTTAACAGACAAATATTTTTAGTCTCCCAAATGTACATTTATGTCATGTTGTGATGTGCTTACATGTGCAACATGCTAAAGCTATTATTATTGTACATTCTCTGCTTAGCTCACTCTTTTAAAAAAAAAAAACTCTTAAGTGTTCTTTTAAAGTTTAATTCTAATCAGCCTGTTGCAAGAGCCTCAGGAAAGGACAGGTTCACTCCACAAAATATCTAGATACAGTGAAACATAAACAATTTTCTAGCTGCAAACATGACCTGTATGCTAACGATATGAACAATGCTTTTGCACATGGGACATTGAAGTGCCCTCCAAATATGTAATATTTTGATCCATCAAGGTTTATATTTTAAAATCTGAAATATACTCTGAGTGAAGCATGTTGAAAATTGCACATCACTTAAATATTTCTGTCACTTATAGTAGTTGTCAATACATGATTCCTTGTGGATATTTTGCACTTGAATGCATCATTGAGATGCCTCCCTAATAAAGCAGGTTTTATTTCAGAAAAACATAGATTAAGGAAAGTATTTACAAAGGTATTCAGATTCTACAACAGAGAAGACTAAACCCCTACATTAGTACAGAAGGTGTGCATGAGTCCTACAGTGTACCAGAAAAAATTAATCTCCTTTTAAAATATAGTATATGTTAAATTAGATGTCACACACAGGAAAAATTTTTGTTGTTCAGAATTGCGAGCTCTGTCTTGGGGTTGCTGCTCTTCAATATCTTCATCGGTGACACAGACAGTGAGATCAGTGCAAGTTTGCAGATGAGACAAAGCTGAGCAATGCAGGTGACACAACAGGAAAGTCAGATGTTTTTCAGAGGGACTTGGACAACCTTGAGAAGAGTCTCACAAGAACCTCACAAAGCTTAACAAGTGAAACATCCTGCTCCTGGGTCAGGATGAGTAGAGTAGAACAAGGCACCACTGAGAGCAGCCCTGCAGAGAAGGGCCTGGGGGTTCTCGTGGATGAAAATTTGGCCATGACCCATCAGAGTGCGCTCACAACCCAGATGGCCAATGGCATCCTGGGCTGCAGCCAAAGTGGACTGACCAGCAGGCTGAGGGAGGTGATTCTCCCTCTCTGCTCTGCTTTGGTGGGATCCCACCCTGAGTGCTTCATCCAGCCCAGCACAAGAAAGATGTTGACCCATTAGAGCAGATGTGAGGGAGGCCATGAAGATGATCAGAGGGCTGGAGCACCTCTCCTGCAAAGAGAGGCTGAGAGAGCTGGGCTTGTTCAGCCTGAAGAAGAGAAGGCTTCAAGGAGTCCCTCTTGCAGCCTTTCAGTACTTTAAGGGGACTTACAAAGAATGATCAAACTTCATTATGGCCTTCTAGTACCTTATAAAAATGAGAGAAAGGGACATTTTAGATGAGCAAAGAGTGTCAGCACAAGGGGTGATGGTTTCAGATTGAAACAGGGCAGGTTTAGCTTAGATCTTAGAAAGAAAGTCTTTCCTGTGAGCAGAGTGAGGCACTGGAACAGGTTGACCAGAGAAACTGAGGTTGCCCCATCTCTGGAAGTATTCAAGGTCAGGTTGGATGGAATTTTGTCAACCTGGTCTAGTGAAAGGTGCTCCTGTCCAGGACCAGGGTGCTGGAACTAGATGATCTTTAAGGTTCATTTCAACCTTAAGAATTCTATGGAATCATTCTATGAATTAGGACAAAATTGTTTTGAGAAAAATACTCCTAGAAAAAGGGAAACATTTACTTTTATAGGACATGATTTAGGTATGAAGAGAGATATCTGATTTGTTTCTACAAGGAAAGGAGCGTCACATACTGCAACATTAATTATCCTCCAGGGAAGAAGAGTTTGCAATCCATCCAGCACAAGCCACTGCCCAGTGGAGAGCAGTTTTGTCACTGGGAAGGCCTATTCATGTCCACACATATACACACCTCTCCTGCTGCCCTTTTAACATGTTGGGGAATATTTTAGCTGTAGTCTACCAGATTGATGTCTTTCTGATAAACAAAGACAGATCACTCCATTAGTTCCATAGTGTCCAACACGACATGATTTTAATGATTCGGATCCTAAATCTTTTTGATCTATCGATCTTATTTCTCTAGCCCATCACATATTGCCATTCTGAATAATTCTTTTTTTGTGTCCTTACACAGCAGTATATGACTTGGTCCAATCTGCAGATTACTTGAGCTTTAGCAAGGACTATGAAATTGATGTTTGAAGATGTATTTATGTTCAGTATCATCACAGTTGAAAAAAAACCACTTCTTTTCCTTTTTAGTTTCTTTTGTCATGTGTGCAGGTACTATTAAAGGTAAGTACACTTATTACTGTGTTTCATGTAGTATTATTTAAAGAAAAGAATTTAACTTGTCACATACAGAAAGAACGTTAAATATCTGGGATGTTTTCACTATCCTTTTCCCTAATTCATGAGCAACAAAAAGCACAAGAAGTAAAGTAAATGACTGTATCAGTCCAATTGTCTGTTCCTCTGCTGTGCTGTCATTACTAGGTTCTGCTGTTCCAGCTTCCATGAGGGCAGAAGACACGCTCCTGACCCTTTTGTGCACAGGCCTAATGTCCTCAGCCAAACTCTCAATTCCAAAGGTATGACACTTGGATGTCTCTGAAAACTTAGGCCTTTTCCTTACGATCCTGTCACAAAAAACTGCCGAAAAGACATCCCTAGAAATCAACAGAGCTGGAGAAGACGTAACAAATACACTGTCACATCTGAAAGGTAGCATAACAGATCTCAAGAAAGTATTTTTATTGATAGCTAGTCTCTGAGGAGGGACACAGACAAGTCAGTGCCTCAAGCAAGATTCAATTGCAGTGACTCTTGCTTGAGAAAAGATAGTGAAAATATGAAATGCTTTAGAACTTTTCCTTTGCCTCAGGAAATTATGTCAACATAGAACACATCTGTATTTGTAATATTGTTTGAAGATAGTTTCTGGTTTTAATTTTCACGTTTTGTGATGTCTTAGACTGGGAAAATACTTCCCAGTTGCAGATGCAGTTCTTAAAATTTAGCAGGCCAACAAGAAGGAAAGGATCAGTTCCAGCCGTGTATGTGTACCTCTTGAGGTCTCCATAAAATTTATGTTTGTTTTAGGCGTTGCCTGCTGAGCCTACAGAAAAATTCCCCTAGAGTCTGCTCTCCAAATCAGTGATGTGATGTCTGGCTGGGTAGCAGCTAATAGAGCCTTTGTTCTATTCTAGGAACAGCAGAGCTGTCTCTGAAGGAGTAATTTTGCTTCCCTAATGCATTCCCATTGGATGCCATATCAGGTTCCTATCATTCATTCATAGGTCCAACAATCCACTGGTTCTTGGGCAATTGTTTCATTTGCAAAAGATATTTGATGGCTCCTTCAGACAGGCATGAGGAAAGTGTTTATATCAGTGGAGAAGCAGCACTACACAAAAGAGATCAGAGCAAAAGGTTCATACAATCTGCAGTCAAAATAACCCCTGAAGAATTAAGCAAGTCAGAAGCTATTTTGAATGAAGGGGTTAGAAATTACAATTACCTCCTTTTTAGATGTCATATGCTGTACAAAGACAGATGAGTTTAGTCCCAGTCTATAGTCATATTAAAGCTAAAATTCTCCTCAGCAGGTTTAAAGGAACAGTTTCAGTTATTGCATACAACATTTAATGGGTAACTGCCTTGATTGTGCTGCTGAAAGACACTGAAAGGCAAAAGCACAAGTCAGAAGTAAACAAACACCCCCTTTCAATTAGAGAGTTTTACTTACCCCTATGCAGAATGAACTGCCCCTAAGTAACACCATGCTGAACACCCACACGTGTGACAGAACAGTTCCAACACGTTCATTTCAGTTTGCATATTTCAAGTACGTGTAGTAATGCATAACTAGCAATAATGGATAATTATGGAATAATGAAGGGATTAAGTAATAAACCAGTGTCACTAAGTCTCACATACACCCACACCAGGTCATGACTGTGTACCATAAAAATTGAATAGACTGGCAATGAGTTCACATTGGGGTTTGATTTCCAAATGTCACCTTATTTTAAAGTCCTACAGCTCATCAATTCTCTTAACTGAAAATTTGATGCAAAACTCAAATTGGGTCTCTGTTTGCAATTGACAACTACTGCCTGGGTGACAATTACTGCCTGGGTGACAATTACTGCCTGAACTCCTGTGTATCCTGCTGTGGTCTCCCACAGTTCTCAATAGCCGCGGTACATTCAAAGCCAAAGAGTGAGGAAGACGGGTTCCTTTCACATCCTTAGGCTTTCTAACAAATCCACGAGGGAACAGGGTTTCACAAGCTCCTTTTCTACACCCACATGAGACACAGCCTTCAACATATGTCATGCTACTTCTAACTACTGCCCAAGGTGCCTGTTCAGTTTAAGACTCTCAAAAATTATCTTCCCACCTTAGCAGAGGTGCTACAAATTGCCAACAGGGAAAGTGCTCAAATGTTTCAGATATGAGCCTTTAGGATATTGAGTAACTACAGAAAAAAGCGTTCAGTTCTTGAGGTCCACAGGAAAGAGGAATATAAAGCTGCCCATGAAATAACATGAAATGTGTCTTGAAACAGCTTTAATCTACAGGAAAAGCATAGTGCTGCAGGCTCGTTACACTTGGCAGCTCCCAGCTTCACTTTTTCTCTGCTCTGTTGATTATGAGAGATCTGTCATTCCATCATTATTTTTTTTTAATAAACATCTGAAATGGTTAGGACAATTCTAAGAAAAAACAAAGAAACCCGAATTAAATAATGGTTCTCCTTGTTTTACTGAATAAATTAGCTGTGATTTTTCTTTCATATGTACCTCTTAATTATAACTAAGTAGTAACTGTTTCTCAGCAAGTGGGTGAAAGATGGAGGATAAAAAGAGAGAGAGTTCTCCCAGATATATTCCATATAAATAGCAAATAACTAGATTTCTGCTCAGGATCTGAATTATATTTGAACCTCTCCACAGAAGACATTTGCAGATTAAGCACAACTTTGTTTGACTTGGCGATACTAATTCTAGTAAGCATACATACTTGGATTAATTTTTAAATTCCTGTATATGATTTTTGACCAATTTTTAATAACTTTTGTTTATATTTTTAGAAAAAAACTCGATAGCAATAAATCTTACTGCCAATTATTTAATTATATACTTAGCTAAATTATCAAATTAATGTTATATCTTGATTTAAGCAACTATTTTTTCAGGTTCTCTAAGATCTTAAGACCAAAACCCAGCTGTTTTAGGTCAGATCAAAGGTCTGTCATTACAAGTGCTTCCAAGGCATGCCAAATACCATTTTCCTAGGGAATAAGACAAGAAGGACATGATGAAAGTTTCTGATAGTTTCCACCAGGCAACACATTAAGGGACTTCTAAAGATTGTGCAAGTGCATACATTTTTAATAGATTTTCTTCTATGAACTTCAATAGTCACTTTTAATTTATACATCCTGCTGAAAGAGGCTCCACAACTTATTTATATGCTCTACCAAAAGTAAACTCCTTTTGTTTGTCTTGATCTATTTTCCTCTTAATTTAATTAAACGACACTTCAAATGAAAATCCCACCGGCACACTTTATTATGTGTTTAATCAATGACCTTCTCTTCTAAAGGTCCTAGAATATCATTTTATTGACTCAAAAATGAGTGTGGTGCTGAAAACACTTCCTTTCTTCTTAAGATTCCCCTGCCTTTCAAGATCCTGCTGATTAAGTGGGGAGGAGTTCAGACCTTCTCTTCCTCACAAAGCCCAGACTGGTTATAATGGTGCTGCTTGTTTTGTGAAATTGAATCTTGTCAGCACAGAATTGAGCTAAAATCACTTCTTCAAATGGCCTTTAACAACTGATCTGACAAGAGAGCAGCATGGCACATGCTGTTGACAAATATCTGTCCAAAATATTACAGGATTGTTACAAACATTTGCAGTTATTCTGCAGTTGATGTGCAGATACATAAGTAGTAAAAAGCTGGATGACAGGACACTTCTTTGAGAGACGGATTTCTAGAGTCCAGCCAAAGCTGCACTATGAGAACGGCAGAAGGAAAACAACAAGTTAGCTACTGCTATATTTTGATCTCAAAAACCACCAAAAAAACCCAGAAAAGATAAATTTTAGAGAATCTGCATGAAATAAATTAAAATCATTAACTCACAGATAACATGAGTTTATGGAGTTACAGAGAAAAAAAAGGGGGGCATGTTTTTGTAATAATTTCAGTAGCAACATAATCGTGGGGTAACCTCTAGCAGCTGGCCCATGACTGCTAGAAAAAACAGGTAGGCCTAGTGCAACTCACCTTTTATTGTCAGAATAATGTTCTTCTTTGACCATTTGGTTCAGAGAATTATGAAGCCAGCTCTGCGTGTTCCTACAACTCTCCCTTTATTTTCCAATAAACTCTTTTGTCCTTTGGCCATTTTATGAAGAGGATAGTAGGAAGACACACAGTAGTCTCTGTCAGGAAGACTAATGGGTGGTAGCTAATTATGTAGCTAGTGACTTCAGCTGGAAGTATTCAATACTAGGCAAGGCAGCCTGACTGTGGTGGAGTCTTATTTAAATCTGACACAGACTCTTGGAGCTTGTTTCCTCCTCGTACTGCACAGAGGGAGGGGGGAAGCCAAACATGGTAAGATGCTTCAGAAGATTAATGAATGCATCTGCTACAATTCCAGCTCCAACACTGAGGTTAGCACTTTGTGCTGAGCAATGTGTTCCATGATCCTGCCCCCGGACAAACTGAATTTATGTCTGGCAGAGAAGGACCAAAAAGCCTGTGTGGTTTTTAATGGACAAATTAAGTAGGTTTATATGCAGGTAACTGTGATTAGCTGTGGGACAGTGTGCTGTTTCTGTGCTCATCAGTTGGAAGACACGTACCGCAACTTACACGGACAATTCAAAGGAAAATTTACAAAACAATAAAAAACAAAAATTAAAGGTGGAGTGGCAGGAAATCATTGCAACAACGCTTCTTGCAAATATTAAATATTTTCATTGAATTTTTTCCTACGGATTCCACATTCTTTCTTCTATAATTGTCAGTAAGTATGCTTTACTGTTTAACAAAATTATTTCCATGCAAAATTACTGGAAATGGTCTGGAATGTTGAGAAACAGAGTGAAGAAATCTTTACTTACAACACTATAAACAGGAAGAGGTGACTAATATAGAATCAGCTCAAGAGGGGAATCAAATTTATAGCAGTTTCATCCGCCTTTAAAGGTATTTGAAAATGTCTTATATTCTGATCACTGTAGGTGTGTTTGTCAAAAAAAAACAAGTTGAAGATCCAGCAGAAGACAAGAAAGGTGATTAAGGAACTGGAGCATCTCTCTTATGAGGAAAGGCTGAGGGAGCTGTGCCTGTTCAGTCTGGAGAAGAGAAAACTGAGATTGGACCTCATCAATGTCTTTAAGTATCTGCAGAGAATGTCAGAGGATGCAGCCAGGCTCTTGTCGGTGGTGTGGGCAGAAACTGATCCATCCGAATATGAGGAAGAACTTCTTTACTGTGTGGATGACCAAGCACTGGAACACGGACACAATCCTGTGCCATGTGCTCTGGGATGGCTCTGCCTGAGCAGGGAGATTGGACCAGATGACCCCACTGTGGTCCCATTCTGGGATTCTGTGAACTTGAGGAAATCAAAGGAGTTCACTGCATTCTGTTCTGGGCTCAATGAAATTACTGGTCACAAATTGGAGAGCTCAGATCTGCTGCCCTCGCCTGAGTTTATCTGATCCTGTAAAGGATCCATTTGTGAGAAAATTAAGTAGCAAAAGAAGCCCTGAAATATAATTGCCAGTCCATTATAGAGCTGGTGTACAAGAGGAAAAGACTCTGAGAGACAGACATGTAGACAAACTGAAGAAGATGGCAGAGGTGTCAGTAAAATGTGAAATTAATCAGAACACTAGTATGTGACTGCTAAAGCTATGGACTCCCTGGTATATAACCTTTTTCTTTTTTATTTTAAGAAATAGAATTAGGTTAATTGGTTGGCTTGAAATAGAATATTTTTTAAGCCATTATTTTCATGTGAACTGGCACATTTTCTTTTCCTAATTTCTAATATTACTGTAAAATATTGTGGTTCAGCATTCTTTCATTTTTTTTCTTTGTAAGGACTGCTAATTCTTACTTCCATTCAAAATAGTCTAGCCCACTCCTTTTCACTCTTTTGACTGAAAAGAGTCTATCAGCACAAAATTCAGTCGGTATTTTAAGAATCTGATGTGATTTTAGCTGTCAGTGTAAAACTGACAACAAGAGGTCCCTGTAGACAGCCAGACATTTTCAG
This sequence comes from Irena cyanogastra, assembly GCA_013397155.1. Lineage (NCBI taxonomy): Eukaryota > Metazoa > Chordata > Aves > Passeriformes > Irenidae > Irena > Irena cyanogastra. The sequence goes on along the minus strand of VWZV01017100.1, from coordinate 67,558 downwards.
TCGGTACAAAATAATAATTTACACTGTATTGTTTCTTTTATATTTGCCATGGGAGTTCCCTTTATTTTAAAATCAATTTTCATTATTTTTCCTTCACTTTATAGATATTTTAACCCACCTTAATGCCACTATTACAGATCATAGGTTATAATTTTGCAAAGATTTCTTCCTCTATCTATCTGTAGAGCAAACCTGAAATAGAACAAGCTTAATGTTAGGCAAAAATAATGAATCTATACAGTGAATATATACAGAAATTGTGGGTTTATTTTTTATTGCAATACATTTAAAGGCTGAAAATAAATTATATTTGCCATTAATTTTGTCTTCCTACACTTTAAATTCCGTTTGCTACTTTAAAAGTAACATCAAAGTTTTTCTCTTAAAGGTGCACAGCTCTTGTATGAGTCCAGAGTCACTGATGGATGCCTGTCAGTCAGACAGGATTTGTACAGACCATACACAGTGGTCCAGATAAACTGGCCATTCATGGGCCAGAAACAAATATGTTCCCTAACCTAAGAAATCAATCTCCCCAGCATTTGTGCAACTAACCTATTTACTCAGTTTAGTTAAATGTTGAGTATCATTCTGCCATTAGTAGCAAACACATTCTGTTCTACTGCAGTTTTGTCTCCTTATCACAGCTAGTAGAGGATTAGGGGAAAAATATAATGACCACAAAATTTCTAAGTAACTCAAGGACACATTTTAATTTTATGAATAATAACTTATGTGAATTGGTTAAATGAGACACTATGCTGTCAAGGTTTTTCCACTTCTCTGTTTACATGGCAGATGGTTCAGATTTACTATTAGCATATTAGTGGGAAGCTAGAAAGAAGGAAAATTTAAATAGCTGTTAATCCCCAGAAGGAAACAATAGCAGATTTCAAGAGGGTGATTTTTGAGAATTTATAAACTGAACTAAAAATTTATAATGCAAAAATTGATGGTATTTTCATCTACATTGAGGATGATTTTTATCCACTTCCAAACATGTTTGAGAGATCTTTTAAAGTACCAGGTAAAGTAGCATTTCTGTAGGTGAAACCAGACTTACCTTTCTGCTTAAAGCTACCTATTCTTAGTCTAACACAAGTATTTTTTAGTTCACTGATTAAATTGAAGAAAACCAAGAAAAACAATTACTGAAAATAATTTATTTGAAAATACTTTAAAATACTTAAAAACCAAGAATGATACCTACCTGTGCTTCATATCTATTCATTCTGTGAGCTTGTCTATTTTTGGCAGTACAAAGGCACTGAAACACATGCACACCACTCAAACTGGCAACCAGTCTTCAGGCAAAACCTAATTGCTGGCATTTTGTTACATCAAAAGTGGTTGTGATTTGAGTACGTGGGCAGCTTTACACTCCCCAGATTCCTTACTGTTCTGTTCATTGCCACCCTTTTCCTTGGGGATTTTCCGTAGTTCAAAAACTTGATCTGATGTCAGGTTATTGATTCTTAACTGTTGTCCCAGAAGACCTCTTCACATGTGACTAATTTTACAAGCACTGAAGTCCTTTGGGCATTTTAAAGCAAGATATAATGCTTTTCTAGACAGCCACCAGAATTTGCTAGTAGCTGCTTCAATTCTAACTAAAAATAGACAATTTATGCTTTTTATTAAAGAATGTGCTACTGAAGAAAATGGCCTAAGATTCAAAACATGTGGCATAACTACTTTGTATGCTAAAAATCAGTTAGATTTTTTTCCCCTTATTTTTTTCCATCTGTGGAATTCAGTACTTTGTGGGAAAAGCATTATTCTGCCACGTATAGGCTACTCTAAGAGATTTTGGGCAGGATATTAATATTAGAGTATATTCACCCATATTGTGACTGCCAGAAATGCTTATTTACTGTTCCCATAATTCATCTCTTAAACATATGACCCAATTCCCTATGAGAAATATGTTGAGACAGTGAAAATTAGAATACAGAATATATGGAATCACGCTCACCAGTAAACAGAACAATAAACAGAACATCTCTGTAGAGATACCAGAAAATGTTCCCTGGGGCCACCAGGTACCAATAGACTTTTAGAATATAAACTAAAGATTTTATCCTTACATCTCATGCAAGGAAATGCTAAGCTAGCAAGACTGAGTAGTACCAGTATGCAAAAATAGCAATGTAGCACTGTCAGTCACTAATACAAAGGCAGTGTAAGATCCAGTAGTAACACTATTTTCCTTTCAGTCTTTGAAACATTTCAAGAAATCTGCTATAGTTTCTAAACCTCATGTTCTGGCAGTTCTGCTACTGTTGATGAGAATAATAGAGGCCATAAGACTAAAATTCAATGACCTAAGTAATCACTTGGCATTAGTCAGTCGATACCTGAAGTTACTGGAAAAATATTACTTAAAAAAATCAATAAAACTTTGCGGTCCATAAGAACAAGGAACTTTAGGAAGTCTAATAGTCCAACTGAAAAACCTACTTTAATGAAAAGAGTCTTGTAAGTGAAAACATGCATTTGTGTAACACATTCATTTTCAATGTCATAACTTATCTTTAAGCAGGTTTCCATCAGATCTCTAATGTGATCTTAAAATGCCATAGATGGTTCCTTGGTGCTTACATTACTTTCCAGAAATATCAAATGACACAAACTAATGAAGTTAGAACAGGAAATTCTAACCTGATTTTATTGTAACCTAAGACAAAAGAATATGGTGAAGAGTATTTTGAGATAGAGAGAATGATAATCTCCCATAACTCATAATTTTTGCATACATCAATGAAGGCATAATAATAAAAACCCCTTTCTGTAAAAAAAACCAAACCAGTAAGTTTTTTTAAAAAGTGTTTCCATGAGTAAAATGTTAGTGTGCTTATTGCTGAGACAAAACATCTTCTGCAGACAATTACTATAGAAAAATTAAATTGCTAATTAAGATTACCTATTGTCCTTTTTTGTCCGTTTCCTGCTAATTTCATTTTCATATGTATTTATTATGTATTTATTATGAACAGCTATTTAGCATTCTCAAATATATTTTAATTTTTTTTTTAAATCAGTAGATATATTGCTACTTTTTAAAAAAATAAAAAGAAATCTGGGACTCTGGTAAACATGCCTGTTCATTAGAAATATATATCATTGCCAAATGCCAACTGATTACTTTCAAAAAGTAGAGTCAAAGTCTTCCATGCAGGCTTTCAGCATGAAAAGATACAAGCAGTGAGATAGCACAGAATAACCCCCAAAATTATGGATCCCAGCAATGGAGAGATTAATATAAGCAAGAATCATTCTTAGAGAAGTGTTATTCATAGTTGGGAAATGTAATTGATTTTATCCCTGTCTTGCATGTGAGTAGGTAAGAGCTTTTGACAGTCGCGGCAGGATCCCATATTTTTGTAAGAGATATTATTAAACTAGTAAATGGCCACAGCAAAAGGAATTTCATCTTGCCCTTATGTATTAATAGCTCTTGCTAATTTCCAAAGTAATTTTTCATAGCTTATTTTTGGGCTAAAAAAAGGGGGGGAGTTCTCTGAGTAAGGAGTGCTCCATTAGTAAAAAAAATCCTTTATATGCCTAAAAAGAGCATCAACAACTGAAATATTTCCCTGAGCATTTAGGAGTCACAGGAATTCTGTCTCAAATGTTGCCTAGTTTACTAGAACTAGTAAACAAGTTCTCCTCTATGCTTCAGTTATCCTCGGGAAGAAAATGGAACTTGCATAAAATAACAGAAAATATAATGAAGATCTTCATAAAATGTTATTGTATTAATTGTCACTACTACTATATAGCTACATGTGTAGTTAATATAAGCATAGATTGTGTTGAAAGTTAATATTACGTCCTCAACTTTTGCTTATTTAATTTAGTTTGTAATATTTTTGCTCTTTGTGAGGCTTCTACGTGACTGATCAGACAGTTTATGTTCAAAGTAAGGTGGTTTAACCTCTTGAAGGCTCAAGTTTTTTCAAGTCCTTCAGCCCCTCTTGGTCCTCCCCAGCCTTCTCCAATTATGAAAGTTTTGTTCATATTAATTAAAAATTGCACATATTCTCTGTGTTTCAAATGGGCAGTGGGTTACCTGAGATCACTATACAATTTCTCTAGTAGGTGGCCAGTGTCTCAGAGGAGATTGTTGGAGCAGGGATGTCTGGACCTACCACCGTACAAACAAATCAACAGGAAGAGCCTTTGTGAAAGCTGGGTAATCTCTACTGAGAGAAATCTTTCGAGTGGGAATCATGGAAAGTGTTGGATAAAAACAACGAGCTGAAGCTTAAGGTTAGGGATGAGTTTAAGATTTGACCAAGCTTTAGGAGAGACAGAAAGGTTAGAGTTGCAGTTGAAAGGGGATGCCCAAGGGCTGTGAGCTGTAATATCTTTTCACAGGAGAGTGCTTCGTTTTAGGGCTAAGTTTCAGAAAGACACAAGGCCTAGGGCTCCGCTGGACAGGGGCTCCTGAAGGAAGTGGTGGGCTGGATAGAATTTGCTTCCCTGAAAACCTTGTCCCCTGGACCAAAGCTGAGACTATTGACTAACTTCGTCGGGGACCTAGGTTTAGGATTAGGGATAAAGTTAGAATGGAGCCAAAGCCTAGAGCTGGTGCAGAAATGGAATTGGATAGAAGGGGCCAAGGGAAGAAGTGGGCTGCAAAATATTGTCTCCCTTGAGAACTTTTTCATGTGGATGGGCAACTCTCAGGTTATAGCTCTGCTGAAGGCTCAGGATTTGGGTGAGGGTCAGGGCTGAGAGAAGCAAAGCCCGGAATTTAAACTCTCTCAGCAGAGTTTGAAAGGAACTGCCAAAAGGAAGAGCTGTTTGAAAAAAAGATTTTTTCCCTGAAAAGAATTTCCTGCTTGTTGGTGAGCCACATATAGTACTCACTTGACACTCATGATTAGTTTCAGTGTTAAGAGCTTAGAGACAGACAAAGCCTTGGAATGTTGCTGGAAAGAAAATGAAGACCAGAAAAATGAAGTGATGGAGTGGACGCTTTCTAATAATACTAAACATTTAAAGGAAAACTAATTTTAACTACTTTTTCTCATTGTGCTTCTTCTCTATGCTTGTTCTAGGAAATGAGCTTGTTGTCAGGAATGCTTCCAGATCATTTGAGCTGAAACATATTTGCATGCAAAACTCCATTCTGCTAGTTGTGCTCATCTGGCTTATCATAAAATATACCAATAGCAAGACAGCATGCATTTGAAACACACAGAAGAAAAGCATAAGTAACAAAGACATATTGAACTAGGCATCATTTGTAGGAATTATGAGCAAATAGTTTCACAAAGCTTAGAAAAATTGCCAGCTTAGAAAAATTGACAAATGGGAAAATAGAAAAAAGACACCTCACCAAAGGCATGACACAATGAATTATTCTCGCAGTTATTCCAGCGACTGGTGCAAGTAGGACATAAAAAAAGGCAGTGCTCACAAAACAACGCAGAACTAAATCAAGAGCTAACCACAAATGCTGTATGGCACCTGAGCAGCTACAAGAACTCATGCACATTCAGCAGCTTTGCAATGCAAACTGCTGCTGAAGGAATCAATTCATTTATAGTGAGCTGTATTTTGATTAAAACACTCACCTTGCCTTCAGGAGGAAACAACACTCTGAATGGGTGGTCTGTTATAGGCAAGTTAGGCATTACAACCATCAGAGCAATGTGAAGGCAGCTTGCATGATATGAACCAGCTGCTACACATCTTCCAGGTTCTGTCTCCTTATAAATAGAGTGTTTGGAAAGATGTGGTTGGGATGTTTATGGCAGACACTTGGCAGTGGACACATTGCAAATGTATGGACTGGCAGCTCTCTACATGTGCAAATGGTCATGCTTGGGAAGGCAGGAAATGGCTGCACTGTCCTGCCTTCAACAGTTTCACTAGGTAGGGTTTTATGGTTTTCAGAGCAGTGTTCATCCTGCACTCAGTATTTGTGTCTGGGGATTTGGTCAAGACATGAAGAACATCAGCATATGAATAAAGGCAATCCAAGAGTCTGTCTGTGACACAAAGATTGGGCTCCTCTGCAGCAAGAAATAATCTTTCTGATATGAACCAAGTGACTTTTTGGACAACAAAGCAGGTAAACTCTTTCTACTGAAAAAACCCACAATATATGTGCCATTTCTGTTTCTCTGTCACTCAGCTTTGCTGTTTTCGTTCCATTAGACAAGATATACGTTTATATAAATTTCTCACTAGTTAAAGACTAAAGCAGACCTACCATCTTACTCCTGAATTCTCAGTAACAGTTGCTTCCGAAAAATGCCACTTACTTTGTGACAAGGTTCTGACATTTTTGCCTTTAAAAATTTACAGCAAATAATGTGTGTTCCCCTAAAGAGAAGAACTTAAATCAGGCTAGTTCTGATTTGACACAAACAGTCATCCAAAAACCTAGAAACAAAAAAAGGCACATGTCTTTGTGTCGGGAAGTTTGAGATAGCTGTTTTTGCTTTGTGAGCTGCAAACATTTCTGAGTCTTGCTACAGATCAAGTGCCTGAATAATTTAAGATTAAAACACAACAGGCTCCCTGAACTACACCCAGACATCAACAGTTACTCTGAGCCATGCTGACAACACCCACAGCTTGATGCTCTATTTAGTCAGCATGACTACTCGGTCACCTGTGTAGGTGGCGGCTGAGTGATTCAGACAGGGCATCATCTAGGACTGCCAAAAACTGACTGTTCATTGTTGACACCCAGACATGAACTCAGAACCAAGAGATTTCAAGGACAGCTTCCGAAAAAATGGGTTTTATAGTAGCAGAACAAAAAGTACCTCGTGTAAAACTGTAAATCTGTGACACAAATAATGAAGAATAACATGCCACAAATAAAGCATAAAAATGTATATATGAAACAAATACATCTTTTGTTTGTACCTGAAGGTAAGGGATCATAAGATAACTCTACATTAGAAATCACTAACAGGTGGATAGCTGTCTAGAGAGGAGGTCCAAACTCTCTTACCTTTTCCAGAAGAAACTATTCAAGATTTCAAAACATCTGCAGATAGGGACCTCCAAAGGCAGACCAGTTCAGAAAAGGAGAAGGAGCCCACCTCAGAGTAGAACTACTTTTTTGGTTGTTATAGACCTATAATTTGGAATGGGAAAACAGATAGACATTGTGTTACTTGCAGTCAAAGTTACTTTCCCAGACATGCTCCTTGAAAGTCTCAGTTGTTTCTCTTTTTGTGTTTCTCCCTTTTGTATCACCTTGTTTTTCTGTTTACAAGTTGTTTCTTTCTATTTCCTTAGCCTAAATGAATAAAGATAAAACCCAGGGAGTTATGGTTTTCTTATATTCTTAGAAGTCTGTATCACTTTCAGACCATTCTACTGAGTTGTACAATGCCTTAAACATGGATGCCAAAGCCAAGGTTACAAACCAAACCCTGCTGCACAGCCAATGAAGGAGCACCTACTGCTGCTGTGGGTATTTAACATCAGCACCTTAGGCAGACTCTCTTTTAGACAGTGAACACTGTTTTACTGCACAGTGAAGGAGCTTTGCACTTGACTCCTGTAATAAATCACAACTAATTATGCTAATACGTAGGGCATGAAATTAGCTGCTCATCTCATGCCTGTGACATCTATTAATCTGTATGTTGGGTTATTATTTGCCATTCTGATGTTTATGAAGACAAGACAGCTTTTCACTACAGTAGTACTGAACAGCTGTTCCTTAATTCCCAAAGTCAAATCTTCCAAACTCCTCTATGAAAATAGATTTTGGTGCCCCTCCACAGCTCCTGTGGGATGTCTCAGCAGATACCCCAGCTCAGGCAAGAAATTTAGTGGGTCAATGTTTAAAAAGATCAAAATCAGGCAGGATAGGTACTGTATGGATTAAGTAACTCTGCCTCAAGACTTAGTGAACAACTCACTATTGCACTCCAACAAATCTACATTTCTCAAAGTTGCTCTTTCCACAGTACACACCACATTTGTAGGGTTCACTTCTGTAAGTGACAGCATGCACTGTCACCCAAGTGTCATCAAGCACTTGCACAATGGCACCACCCCTCCCAGGTATCTTATTCACCACTTTTATCAGATTACATTCCCAGAATTCATACTATAAAACAATTAGACCAAACTAATAAGCAATTTTAGAGCTGGTAGCATGCCAGTTATTAATGCATCTAAATTCTGCAGTAGTTATTGAGGCTTTGCATGTCAAAAATTCCCATTTATATAATGTCCTGGAAAACATTCAAGCTCCCTGAAAGGACTGTAACAGTGATGGCTGTAAATCAACCATTCCTACACCTCCTGCAGCTGTGCCTCTGATTCCTCACTGCTTCATGACAGCTGAAGTCTGAGAGAAGACGAGGGACACGGGCAGAGGAGCCTTACCAGTTAGACAGACAGACTGCAGGATGAAGACACAGGGAGAAAGGGGAGAAAAAAGCCTCCTGATATGTGCCACTGTTAAAAACCCATGAAAATCTTATCTACATGCTATGTATAATCTGCAGCACAACAAACTTCAAATGTGTTTTGAGACGGAGATATCATGACAAATCCCACATGCTTTGAGTTGGCAACTGAATCAAGAATTTACTTCTGCAAAGCATTTTAGACTTCTTGTAGACTAAAAGTTGCTGAGATCCTGGCTGCTCTGCTTGTACCTGCAATGTATTTCAGGACAGCAGCAGCAGAATATGGGCTGCAGGTGTGGCTGGGGAGAGGCCAGGGGCTGCCCTGTGCTGGGCACAGCTGGTTCCAGACAGTTCCAGCTGGCTCCAAAGTGCACAGCTGAGCCACTCAGCCAAGCTGGTGGCAGCTCTGGGAGGAGGTCCATGGCACAGTGCATAATCTCTGCAGCCCATGGAGAACCCACGCTGGAGCAGAGGAAAAGCATGAGGAAGGAGTGGCAGAGAGGAACCTCTGTCCTCTTGGCAACGCTGAGGTTGCCAAGCCCTTACCCAGGTCGGTTGCTGCCTCGCTGGAAGGAGTGTGACCTGTAATGACAGCAATGGGCAGAGAGAGGAGTCTGAAGCAAAGGAATGGGGTTTCACAGGAGTTCTCTTGCTCCTGATCTTCTTCACTTCCTGTCCCACTCGGCAAGGAGGGGAGTGGGCAGACAGGAGAAAGCTTAGCAGCCACCTCATGCCACCTCAGCATCTCTGCTCACAGCTGGCAGTGCTGCTTCCAGAGCAGCCTCATCTGACCTGGGACAGGTGACATCAGATTTTCTGCTCTGCTGTGCATTCCTGCCCCTCTCCTCGGGCTGTGGCTGTGTGTCACTGGGGACAGGGGGCTCCCAGCTGGCATCAGCCCCAGAGAAGATCGGATGAGTGGGGGTTTTCATCTTGACAAGTTCATGCAAATGAGGGGTCTTGTTGAAAGGTCCCATTCACTCCCCTTCCTTCCTGATTCATCTCCCTTTTTCTAACCAAAATTTCAATTTACTTATTAAATATGTAATCAATATTTACAACTGAATAGTCGCCATATTTTATAAATATAATCAAGGAATTTGTCGATTTTTAAAGGCTTCAAACGCATGGAAAATGTGTTTTCTAGTATTTGTGGTAACATACAAAGGCTTAATTAAGAAGTGCGGTGGAAATTGTAACATTTTCAAAGAATAAATGACATTTAAAATCTGAGGAGATATTGTGTCACGCAAATCTTTTTCCTGAAATTCCTGTGAATAACAAAAAAACATGTAAAATGAAAATTCAAATAAACATAGCTGAGAAACACATTAGTGATAAATATGTAATACACATAATCTACAGTTGTCCTCCCACTACTTCAAATAAATGTTACAGCTCTTGTTCTGGTTTCCCCTATTATTCCCTGATCAAAGTAATAGAAATTCTGCTCATTTTGTAATTTCTTTGATGATTTTCTGTAGCCTTAAGCTGTTCACCAGAGGAGATCGCAACATGCAGGCCCAAGTCCCCAGAGAATTTCAGAACATGTTTAATTTTACGAATTATCATATCACAACAGAGAAAGCTGCACACATGCTTAAAATTTCAAAAGCACTTTGCTTTTTAGTCTCACACAAAATATATCCAGAGAGGGTTACTTAAATGAATGTAGCCTGCTCATTATCTGCAAATTTCAGAAGCTTCTTATTTCTTGAGTAATTAAAACAAAAATAAAATTACAGTGTTTATTAACAACTGGTGCTCCTCAAGACATCTGTGCCACTTGCTAGCAGGAAAAAAAAGCAGTGATTATGGTCCTATATCTTGTCATATGGTTATCTATTCCCTTTGATATTAGCCACCAGAAAATAGTCCAACATACTGCAGTAAAATCAATTTAGTTTAACTATGTAAAATAAATTTTGCTGTTGATCCTGTGAATATTTTATATTTTCCCTAGCCTTTCAGTTCCAGTGAAGCATGAATGTTATTTTGCCTGTGTAATTGAGAACTCTTATTCTAAAACAAAGTTCATTGAATTGGTACCCAAGTGTAATGTAATTAGTAATACAACTATTAAAACTGCAAGAACATCTGTGCATAGTGCAAAATGTCTATTGATGGCATTTATTGTACATTTTTTTTTGTAATATATACATAACTGAAGAAAAGGTTGGGAAGGTTTTTCCATGTGCTATTTTTAGCACTTGAAATTATGTAAAGTCAAGATATTTCATTGTTTTATCCAATCAACACTAAATACAATACACAGAAAATACACAAAATTATATCTGCAAGGGCATCTCCAGGTAGTCTATTTTTTTTTATTTGATAATTTAGCAAGGAGGATTTTCTAATTTTAACTGTATTGTTTAAAATTAACTGGGAGGTTCTGATGAGTTTTTAATCTGTGAAGGTTTCCTCAGAAGGTACTTTTTGCCACGTTAAGGCACAACCCAGAGAGATATGGCTGAGAATTTGTTTCACATCAGTTTACCATGCTGAGCAGCAAACCATTAGATGATTTCTGCTGAGGAATACCCACAACAGCCTCTTGTCAGTCATTCAGATTAAAAGAGCAAAATGTCCTTCTAGAAGGCTAATAGCACAACTTTTAATATTATACAATTCTTCATTTCCTAGTGATTAATAATTGAATGTTTCATGATAAACACTGAGATTTCTTTATTTCATTACAAAATGAGAAAATATGTACCCCATCTCAATATATTTTCCAAGGATAATTAGGTGCAAAAAAGTTCTGAAATAATTGTAAATCTTCAAAATAGTTCATAACATGCTATGTAATTTCATACTAGGTTACAGCTTGTAACCTAGTATGAAATTACACAGTTAGTATTATTTATTCACTATATTGACCAATAAACTAAACCACAAAGAAACTACCTGATTTATCCATGGTCAAAAACCAGTCAGAGCCAGTGGTCATAACCTCCAATTTTCTGTTTTCAGTTCACGTGTAAAAGTTGCTCACAAATTTAAATCTGGTACAAAAATACCTCCAAAACATGAAAAAGGGCCGAATTGTTTCAGCAGTGCAGTGCATTTGGCCATTTTATGTTAAAAAAAACCAACCCCAGTTCAGTCTTTTACCTTCAAATGCAGAGTCTGAAAGTCATTTTACTGATACTCCGAGGAGAGCAAACAGCAAGAAACATCTTTCCTCTCTTACAGTCTGACACAGAGGAGGCCAGCTCATGTTGTGTATGAGTTCAGAAGACGTTTGACATTCTTCGTGAGAGGTCACCAAAAATATAAAATACTGGAAATTCCTGCACTGGTTCTAAAATAAAATTATTCCAAATCTTGACACAGAGTTTTCTATGCATGCTGAAGACACTCACCTGGCTGCACTAGACACAGCATTCTTGTTCAGTTATTGATGAATTCAGTTATTATCATATTAGATGCATGGAAAATACTCTTTTCTCTGTCATTTATAAGTGATTCATATCTAGAAAATGATTGGGCAGTCGTGACACAGTGTCTGATTTTTATCATAAAAAACACATCTCTTTATTTAAAAGCATATTTTAACCTGAAGGTATCAGTTCAATTTGACTACAGACTTTTAGACATTAATAAAAATTGGTAACAGTTTTTATTACATTCAGAACTCAATGGACTTATTTTTTGTATGAAATGAGTTGTTCTGTTGAGCAATTCCAGAAAATATTTATCTGGCAAAAATAAGTGTTTTGTATTCTCCAAGACAAAATACCTGGTTCTTATTATTAGACGGTCTAATGCCTAAGGCTGATTTAATTTACCTCTATGAATCTAATCATATCTACACCACACAAATTCTGGCTAAACTCATGTAATCTTTTACTGAAATCAAAATTTACAGGCAAAGGACATGCTATGCTCCTCTTACCAAGTTCACCCACTGTTTAATTCCTTCCTATTGTGGATTTACACACAGATTTAATAGAAAGATATCTAAAGATGGTGTTCAGATTCTATGTTAAGGAATAAATCCTATCCTATCTGGAAAAAAGTCCTATTTTACAGTAATTTTTGCAGAATATTGTAAAACAGAGCTTGTTTACAGAATGTGAGAAAGAACATTGTGTGATTAGGGTGAGGCGGACATCTACTCAGCTGCTCTAATTTAGATGATTCATACATAAGAGAACAATTTCAATATGAAATAAGCACCATTTTAGAGACGAGAAAAACCAAACAGAAACTAAAAGTGTTGGTCAACATGGGTGGAATTTAACTTATTTTTTTCCATGGTATAAGAAAAAATATCAGTTCTACCTTATCCATAATTACATTTGTTACAAAGATGTTCTATCTCCCTTGCTGCTTAAGAATTATTGAGTTTAATGCCTCTAATACTTCCTAGTGCCAGTCTTTCTCTGAATTTTAATTCCTGAGAACTAACAAAAGAAAAAAAAATATTAATTTAAAATAAATTCATGCCTGTCCATAAGCTGCTTAATGACTAAATGGAAGATTTACAAGTCCGTAATCATTAGAATTCTCCTTTGGTTATTCTCAGCATGCTCCTGATAAAAATGATATAACTGCTATACTTCAGTGGTCATAACAAAATAGATATATAGCTCTGCACTGAAATGCTATCTGTGGTTCTGTCACTTGTGCAAGGATCATAATTATACGCTGCAGAAAATGAATTAATGGAATAAATGAAGTATGCAAATATCTGTCAGCCCTGACAAACAACTTTGCTGTTCAATTAGCATAACTCCATCCTTTATTAAAGAACTGAGATTACTCATCACAGTTAAATGCTTTATTTATTTAAGATGCTCATTTATAAAACAGGTCTAGAGAAGTATAAATTTATTTTCCTGAAGCCTCTTAGTGACAGAAGATGGTGTGGTTATGTACAGAAGACACTTTGTACATGTTTTTAATACTGTGGGCCACATCTCTAATCTATACTGTTTCGTGAGCTGCCTCTTCACCCATTTACATGATTTGACATTCCCATGGCAACTACTGTAACTGCCAACATGGAAAAATACTAGTGGCATATTTAATGCATTTTAACTTAGCAGTAAGCACATCATCCCTTTTGGGGGCGAAATGCAGGCAAAGCAGCCGGAGTTTGCAGTGAGGAGCCACAGAGCACACAAGAGCCTGCATGGAAGGAGCAGACAGAAGCACCCTGTGACTCCTCAAAGTCTCCAAACACACAAGCTGTTTTTTCCGAGTATCTGTGCTCCAGAGCTCTGTAAAATGCCACTGGCAGATGGCTCCTAGAAAGAAGGACTTGAGGATAATTACAAGCTTGGTGTCGGTATTCACACGGGTTTTGGCCAGGGAGTGCTGCTGCCTGAGAGTGTGCAGAGAGCAGCTCACAGGAGAGCAGCTCACACAGAGAAATTCTCCCTTGCCTGGCAGCCTCCTGTCTCTGCTGCTCTCCAAGGAAGCTACTTCACACAAAATGGGTTTGAAGCACCAGTCCTTAAATAAAGGGCACACCAAATGGATATCTTACACTGAAAACTTGAGCAAGAGGAAATAAATAAGTGAAGTGAAGAGATGAGATAAACACAGCCTTCCATAATTTAAGAATCAGAAGTTTTAAAGACTTCAGTGAAACCATGAAAATCCTGTCTCATTCCTGGTGTCCATTGGCATATCTTCAGGTCTATGTTTTGTGTCTCTCCCTGACTGTAGCGCACACAGTGGGGGAGAAAAAGAAAACAAAGCAAAACAAACTAGCATAAGGTGATTTAAAACAAGGACATAAATCTACATTGACGTTTCAAGACAGATAGCAGGGAAAAATTATTTCTACCTATATTAGAAAAAAAATTTGTTAGAATAAGTTTGCAATAACTTGTAATCATAAATCAAGAGCACAAGACTATTATGAAAAAAACAGAAAACGGAGGTAACTCTTAAGTACCAGAACAGTACTCAAAAGACCATCACTTGCAAACTGGACTGGACCATTTCTACTATTTATCCTCTGCCGCCATCTGGTGGCCTTTTAATTCAAAAGTCTCGTAATAAACATCTTTAGCTGAATGATCTACACCTGAAAAGTCAGGACCCTGAGGAAAAGGTTGACAAAACAGTCAGTCTCTGGGTGAAGCAGCATGTTTTCAGGCAAGGGATACTGACAAGTTAACACTTTGTAAGTAAAGTTTTTTGTAAGTAAAGATTGCTTGCTTTCTTTGCATATGTGTGTAAATATATGTTTCAGAGACACTAATGGTCAACGGAGAAACAGGTAAAAGTATTCTTCCTGAAAGACAGAAAAGACTTGCACACACGGATTGAAGAGCCTTAGTTAGAACAAAAATATTCTGATAGAGAAAAGCAGGTGATGCTCCTGTAAATAATGAGTTGAGAGTTCATTCAAGGGCAGCTTCTATCCTCACAGATCCATCACGAAAGAAAATAAGCAAAAAAGGAGGAAAAGGAGAGAAAGTGCTAGAGAAACAGATAAGTATTTCATGGCTATAAGAGAAGAAGAAAATTGGATGATTCCTGCATAGCTAAAGACAGAAGCAAAGAGACCTGGGACACCTTTGAGTCAGGAAACTGGGCCAAAGCTCAAGAGGCTTAATCACAGCATTATCCACCATTTATGATGGTGGCAGCAGAGGATGGGAAACACAACCTACACCGTAATGAGTGTACGTAGTTTTGCACTATTCACATCCCCAACCATGCCTTAAAGGCATCTGAGTTGGTTTCATTGTGATTCACTGATGAGAAGACAGTCCATGAGTGACAGAAAACAAAAGTGGTCTGGAGCATTGTACAAGACACAAGCCACTACAAGCTTGGATGAGATGCAAAGGTTGATAGGAGATGATCTCCTAGCTGAGCGTGATTAATCTGAATTCAGATTAATAATAGAACACAGCAGGAAAATTGCTTCCATGATTTCCTAGTATTTTAACAGATGGATACACAAGAATCCTGCTCTGGTAGGAAATAGGAAACATGCCCACACAGTCTTGGGTAGAAATCTGGGTTATTTCTCTACCCTTTAATTTTGCTGCTAGCTGTATATAGGTCCAATCTTTTCTTCTTCCCTGTGCTAAGTGCTAATCTGCTCTCTACTTTTGCCAATTCTTTCCTTGCCAGTGATTTTTCATGTTCAATTTGCTGATGCACCTTTTGTCTATCAAGGAACTTCCCCTCTTGTGCTGTGTAAGAGCAACAATCCTAATATCATTTAGGGAAACAAAGATTTAGCTTGAAGTTCCTCCAGAGTTTTCTCAGTAATGTTCTGAAAAAAAAATAACATTCAGTCTTGATGACCTTCTGTTCATTGTGCTGCTCCTAGTCACAGTTCCTTTGAGTGAACCTTAATAAAGAACAATCTGCTTGCATGACTGATACATATTTGGATTAGGCTGAATTGCCATGATCAGACACATCATCTCAAAAACTGAAATACCTGGAGCAGCTGTGAAGGCTGATGCGGAAAAAAATTGTCACAATAAGCAGTAAGAAAACTTTTTCTTTGCACACCACTAGCTAAGGTTAATTTCTGCAACATATAAAAATATGCCAGCTCTTATGGATCACACAGGATAAAAAAATACTTCTGTAATCTTGTTACTGCAGAAACACAAATGTTAAATCTAGAAGGAATGTGTTTTCTTCTTCTGGTGAGTAACTTGTTATTTAAAACATTTCAGTTACTTGATTCTATTTTTAACACTCTTAAATTATATAATAATTTGCCGTACAATGTTGTGAATCCTGATTTAGGATCCTGCTGGCTATGCCAATTTATCACGAATGAGTGATTTAGATTGCTCAAAGAATCATTGTCAAAGGTAATAACAAAAGTGGAGCCTTATGAGAATAAAATGTCTCAGCAGGTTAGCTGAATTTATATAACAGTGCCACAGATAATTTCTTCCTAGGAGCTTGTCACTTTTACACAAAGTAAGCACTCTTAAGACACAAAATGAGTATGTGAAGCATTTTTAAAAGTAATATAATTGTTCATTAAAATACATATATACATATCTAAAGCAATCAGCAGTGTGAAAAAAAATTAAAATAAAAAACTCCCTGGTTTTTGTTGATTTTAATTTGCATTGTTGCCTTCAAAATTGTGTGCATTAAAAATGTATTGTTTAACAAGCAGGTAGTAGATATATGCAATCATTTTCTGCAGTAAGTTATTTGGTTATGTGACATCACACATTTTGTTTGTACAGTTCTCTTTACTGACAATCACTATAACATCTGAGCATGCCCTGAACCTTACATTGTTTGGATGTACAACTGAAAAGTAGGGAAATACTATTTTTCAGGTTTTGCAGATGATGACAGGAGCAAAGTGTAGTTACCCTGTTATCAGTCTTTCTTTTTTCTGTCACTACTCCTCATTTTGAACATGCTGATTTTTCTGCTAACAATATATTCCAAAAAGTATAATAATCAGAAAAACTACTTAGAATGAAAAACACAACTCAAGTAACAAAGAAGTCATTCCAATATACACGTACAAAAAGTCACTCTATTAGACAGTGAAGAGAGACAGGGAGATTGATTTAAGGTTCAAATTAATGATGCATTAATATGCTAATATAATTTTTTTGCTCATATGTATTCAGTTTAGGTGAAAGTATATTATTAAAGCTGCAGGGTACTGTGAAGTTAGTAAAAAGAGATTAAGTAGGCCAAAGGAGAATTCATACATATTTTTGAGCTAATACATAATAGTTTTAATATAAATCTAGAATAAAAGCACAGGGATCTATCTTGGTACAGATATCACTGACACTAACACTTTACAAAAATATTGTTAAAAAGCCACAATAGTTCTGAAAGACATAAAAGGTAACAGCATAGAGTAAAATTCAGCATTTTTAACTTCTACTGATTTGATCCACATCCTTTAAAAAGCAAGAAAAAATTAGACTCTAAGGACCAGACATAAAATGGAACTGCAGCTGGGAATTTAAAATTAGTCTTGCATGGACTTTGCAACCTTCCACACTCAGCTGCTATCTAGCCCTAAGGGACTTTTTCTTCTCTGAGTATTTTAGTCCATTTATCTTCTAGTTCTCCAGAATTCTTCCAGTTGCACTTCAGTCTCCACAATGCTGAGCAGTTTCAGGAATGCCTTATCCCGAGACAAGCTATCCCTCTTCCTTCTGTCAGCAGAAGGACTTCTTCAGGCTGGCAATCTGAGCAAAACCTTGCCCTACAAATGTCTTTGTGAAGGACAGCAGCCAGGAAGGCTGGCAGCTCTTTTCGTTTGTGAGGCACTGGAACAGGCTGTTTGGTGGATACTCATTCCTGGAATTACTGAAAACCAGGTCAGATGGGGCTCTGAGCGACCTGGTCCACTGAAAGTTGTCATTGTCCATGGCAGGGGGCATTAGAGCTAGGTGATCTTTAATGTCCCTTCCAGCCCTCACCATTATGTAATTCTATGATCTTTCTAGCTGCACCTCAGGTCTTTGGAGAATGACACTGGAAAAAATTCTCTCTGTTGCCTGGAAGCAGCAACAGAAAGGCAGCTTCCTGAATAGCCATGTGGCAATTTGAGATGCCACTTTAAGGGATAATGGTCTACAGCAATACTCAACACTGCTGAGGGTAAGTCTGCACTTGAACACTTGATCTCAAACAATGCTTCATCAAATAATTCAAAGTTACTCTTAATACAGACATTGGAAAGCACTTTCAAGCAAGGTAAGCCTTGCAAATGTTTCTCTCCTACAATGTATTTTACAAAGGCTATAGAAGCACTTGCAAAAAAGTCTCCCTATCAGCACCCTTACCGGGAAGGAAGGAACAGTCCTGACAGATGTGTCTGCTCCTATATCCTCCTATTGGGCATAAAATACAATCTTTGTTGTTAGTCAGCTGCTGTTGTTGAGAAGTCCTTTTCTTTACATTATTTTAAGGAGGGAAAAGCACTCTTCTTCTCTCCACAATTAATAGCAAGAGACTAAAAATATCAGTGTCATATATTCACTAGTAAATAATTCACTTCTTCAGGGACATCAGTCACTGGCTGAGCAACCTGCAATTTCTCTAGAACTTCAGACAAAAAGGGTCTGCTCAGCTGGAATAAGTGCAGCAGGCAGCTGTCTCATATTGATCTCCATTGTCTCAATATCTAACTAAGCACCTCACAGTGCTATTTTTTATTCCTTGTACTGTGGGGCTATTGCAGTAAAACCACTACTTAAACACAGTGACAAAGATGCATTCAGCTGGAAGACAGGAAACCCAAAGAGGTTTGTGGTCTCCCTTGTAAAATGTGTTTAGTAAATGGAAATGAAGTAGCTGAAGATCATCTTGCTCTGACTGCATTACATCCAATCACAGGACAGATGCAGTGATACAGAGGACATTTCACCCTCAAAAATAGGATCAGAATGGGAAAAATAAGTCTGGAATATGTAGATGAATGACAAAATCACAGACATGCACTGAAAAAAATGCCATGAGAGTAAGGAACTCTCAAAGCATGGTGATAGCTCCACTACAGCTCTGCAGTCTAAATAGGATAGACATTTTTTCCTGCAATAAAACTCCAATTATTCTGCTTTCAAAATCCCTATATAAAATCTAAGTAGGCTACATACAACAAAAAGTTTGGCTTTAAAAGAAGGTTTTTAAGTTTCTCCAGTGTTAGTTAGTCTCCCAGTAATATTTGGTTGAATAGGAATGAGGAAAACAAAGCAGCAAATAGCCATTTTATTTCAAAGGATATACACTTTATCAGAATGTGATGTGACACAATGCCGAGTTCCACTGAATGGACTGGCTGGAACATACTTTGCCTTGGGAGTTTCTAAAGTGAACAGAGGTGTTTTCATCTGAAAAGAATTCATCCAGAATTCATCATGTTTAGTAATTCCTTCAGAAGTAAGGTTGACAACCCTTCAGAGAGGCAAACATCTGTAGAGGAGTGCCAGTCCCCATGCTTTTTCCTTGGGTTTTCTTTTAACTAGATAATATATACTTTATTGTTCTGTTTATTTAGATGAGAGTGTTAAGTTCCTGCAGAGGGTCATGCAAGGGCAGTCAATTAGCTATGTTAGATACAAATTATAGGCTTCCAAACCTGATGGCTCTGGGACCATGCAAACACTGTTGTCAATTTTGGCCTGTTAACACATTCTTCCCTGCAAATTACACAATCTCTCTTCACAGCCCAGTCCTGTGGTTCAGCTGGTACTGGTAATCCCAAGCTGTTCTGAGAACCTACCTTTCTGAGCACTTCATATGAATTTCTATGGCTCAGGGATGATGTGGCAGTAAACACAAGAAATTCAGGGGCTGCACAGAACAGCCTGGAGGGACAAGTACACAGAATGCTGTCCTAACAGGCAAACCCAGAAGAAATTGAAAAGCTGCAGAAACAGAAGTTTGCACGTGGTTTCATCATAGTCCAGAGAGCATTGCTGGAGTTCTCTTGTGTATCTTTATCTCCTTGTAGTCAATGTGGCTAAATAGTCACTTATGCTTCACCTCCCAGTGCTATTTGCTTTAACAAAAGAGGACTGTCACTTCTTCTTACTTTTGCTCAATGACATTTTTCATGTGTCAGTAGGTAAGCAGGAGACTAGATTAGTCCTAAATGTTCTGTCAATACGGAACATGGCTGCCCTGCCTTTTTCCTGTGCTTTCAGGGTCTTCCTTCTCACCCTCCTTCAAAATCAGTACAATGGTCACCAGCTTCCAGTCAGCTGGGACCTCTCTGGATTCCCAAAAGAGCTCAAAACTTACCAAGAGAGGTTTTGTGATCCCATCAGGCCCCATAGATCTGTAGGGATCCAGTTGGGCAGCAGACTCCCCACAGTTTCAGAGTTGACTTGGAGTTGATTGTTCTCATAATCATGGCGCTCCAGCTCAGGGGACTGAGGCCCCCTTGGTCTATCATCTGTGTTGAAGACAAAGAATGTGTTAAGGACCTCTGCCTTGCCCACGTCCCTGTTTGTGAGGTGACCATTCTCATCCTCTAATGGGCCGACGCGATTTTTACACTGCCTTTTGCCATTAATAGATTTCAAAAAAATCTTTTTATTGTCCCACATATTTCTGATCAGCTTTGACTCCAGCTGAGCTTTGGCCGCATGAATTTTCTCTCTACAGTGGCAAGCAGATTCTCTGTATTCTTCCTATGTTACCTGTCCTTACTTCCACTGGGCATAGACCTCGCTTTTTAGCCTTATTTTTAAGAGAAGATCCCTGTTCATCCAAGCCAACCTTCTGCCTTGACTACTTGACTTTCAACATTTAGGAACTGGCTGCTCCTGTGCCCTTAGGAGGGGATGTTTATAAAGTGACCAGCACTGATGGACCCTAGTACCTGCAAAAATCTTTTCCCAGGGGACTTTGCTCCTTGATTGCCTGAGCACCCTGAAGTCTGCCCTCCTTATTTCCAGAGTTGAGGTTTTGCTTCTCCTCCTGTCAACAGAGATTTTAAACTGAATCTCTTCATGATCACTAGATGGCCACCAGTCATTACCTCACTCACAAGATCCTCTCCTGACAAGCAGCAGATCAAGGAGGGCATCTTCCTGAGTCAGATCCTTCAAAGTGAAGTTGTCATCCAAGTTTTTAAAGAATCTTCTGGACTGGGCTCTACCAGCTCTGTGATGGTCCCAGTTAATTTCTGGCAAGTTGAGGTCCCCCATAAGACAAGGGCAGTTGACTTGGAAGCCTCCCTTAGTTCCTCAAAGAACAATTCCTTGGCATCATCATCCTGGCTAGGAGGTCTACAGCAGACTGCCACGATGACATCCACATTATTTGTTTGTCTCTTGATTCTTACCCACAGGCTCTCAACTGTGCCATTGCCAACTGTAAGTTCCATACATCTTTTCCTACTCTGACAACTGATCCTTTAAATCCATAAATGAAAAATGTCACTGGCTGATATTTTGAAAGTAAAAAGAAAGAGACACATGCAAAATCAAAAAAACCTCATGTTGTCAAAGCCCTTCTGCTTCAATGTCTTGCCCAGTTTCAAACGACACACAGTTACCAGAGAGCAACAGCAATGGTGGAGGTTGTGGGAACATAAATAGCAGAATAAATAGCTAAATACACATACATGTCTATATGCACATGCAGCAAAAATTAGGGATGTGAAAGAAGATAGCAAGAAATAAAAATAAATATGTTCTTTAAAAGAGAAATGCCAAACTTAATTAAAGAGGAAATTTAATTTTTGGAAGCATTTATTATGGTATGGTTGTCAGTTGCTTTGTTTGGCGGTTTTTTGTGTGCAGGAATTATGCCCTAAAACACTAAAACTAAATTTATTTTCACCAATTCTACAGATGTTAACAGCTTCAAGGGAAATTTGCTTTTTTCAACACAACAAATACATTGCAGATCAATTGTATTGCAGAAACTGTTTTTCATTATCATAGGCTCACTATTTTAAAAAAGTGAAAATTCTGTTATCATTTTTCCTTTGCCTTAGACTAAGATCAAGTTCTTGAAGCATTTCCATACTGCTGCTTTAAGTAGTGAAATCTGTCATTCCTGCCCACCACAAAAACTAGGCAGGACTGCTAATAAGCAGGTTATCTATAATCTATCCATATATATACCAATGCCAATTATTCTTTGAGGTATGTCATGACTATATTATATACCTCAAAGAATGATGCATGCTTGGTTCACTTCAGCTCAATGTCTCTGTCCCCTTCCAAGAATATACAGTCTGCTTAAGTGACTTACCTAAAAACAAAGTAACACACATTTACACCTGCTCACATCTCCCTATTCTCGTGTGCCAGTTTTATTTATTCTGTTAAATGTTAAAAAAAAATTAAACCCTTCTATTGGTACTTCAAGGAAAATATGTCTTCAAAGAGGGTGTTGAATTTGCCCTCTTTTCCTACACAAACGTGGAAAATTATTTTTCAGTAAGCCATCTCTCAAAATAATCACTTGTACAATTCGTTATTTTTCCCTTATTTTAAAGATTTTTGTTGACAAATACATGTTATATTTACCTGTATAAAGAACAATAAACAAGACTCTGACTGTTGTTTCTGCTTCTGCTGTGAGCTTGCCACTGTGACAAACAGTGAGGCTACACTGCTGCCTTTTTAGCTCTGCAACCAAAGTTAAAGGAACATTCCTTGAGGCAAGAGTTAGAAGTGCTCTTTTAACTCAGTCCTGTGTTCACTTGAGAGTTATCCTTTCCTGACTTTCCTTGAGTTTGGGTTATTTATGGTTTTGTTTTTCTTTCTTGCCCTATCCATTCCGTTTTCCTGTTTCCCTTACAATTTTTAAGCCGTGCTGTGACGATACATCGAGAACCTGCAGAGATTCCATTCTCTTCTCCCAAAATACAACCCAACCTCTCGGTCAAATAATCAGGTAAATCAGACGATTCTCTTTCCTTCTGAGAACTCCTAGAAGCTCGTATTAGGTTACTAATTCCCCGCATTGGAACATCCGCCAGACTGAGCTCATAAAGAGAATCAGTTCTCTCCTTTCTAATTGGATCAGAACAGTTTCTGTACAAAGCAGGTTTTCTACCCAAACTTTAGATTTCTAGAGATTTTTGTTAATTTTCAGTCCAGTGTTAGTCTCTGAAAGCTGAGAACTGAGCGGGGCTTTTTATTCCCTGCAGGTTCTGAAGCAATGTGCATTTTGGACACAGAGCTTTTAATCTGTGCAGATGGACCATTGCTTCAGATGTTTCTCTTTATAAATAAAGCTGAAAAAAAACCCCAACAATATCCTTTTGTAACAGGGCTTATTAGCATTTTGATGACTTCTTTATCCTGGGAATAGCCTTTTGCTTTTGGCTTCTTCCTTCTCTTCTCCATTCTGAATCTATCATCTTTCTCCAATAATTAGAATTTATACTAAGCAATCAAGTTTAGGCTGTCAAGGCAAAAAAAAAAGTAAAAATTAATTATACCATGTTCTCCCTATGGATAAGAATAGCATATATTTGCTTTATAAATCACGTTTTTAATATGTAAATTACCAGGAACATCAGATTGTAAAGAGTGCATTAAAAGCTCTAAAATTTCAGTTTTTCTAAAGCCATAAATAATTTTCTATAGGAACAACACTAATGGCAGGAGGGGAGCAAAATCCATCTGGCTGTGTGAAACAAAAACTAATAGCAGTGATTTATGCCAGCAGTTAGACTTGCAAACTAGTAAGGCAGCATTCACCAACCCACAACCATGACAGGACTTCAACCAAATAAATAATACATACTCTCAGATTCCCGATTCCAAGTATGTGATATAAGCAATAAGGAATCCATGTCATTACTGCAGTTGATGCAATAATATTCTAATAATATTTCTGTTATTATATAAATTAATCATGATAATGTCAAGTTTTTCACTCTTATTCAGCATCCTTAGAAATAATGGCCAGTCATGTATTTTTGCCTCTCATTAGTCTGTTTTATTCAGTTCAGTAAAAAATATTTTAAGGAACAACTTTAGACTTCCATGTGTTTTTTTCAACAAAGGAAATATACTTATTTTAACAGTTCAACATAGATTAGTAGGTGGTAGAGGCAGAATGAGTAGGGCAAATTGAAGTATTTTCAAACAAAAGTTAGGAAACCCAAAATCACCTCACATTTAAAAAAGATGCAATCCTAGGAAGAACAATATTAAAGTCAAACTTTTATTGTTGCCGTTTTTAAGGTTCCAAAGGCAGCCACTCTGACACAGTGAATGGAAAGCCTCTGAATTTTCCCTTGTATACTCCATACGATTTCAGTTAACAGATGGCAATTTGCTGAAAATTGAAACAGCTAAAGCACTGAAAAAGCAGCATAATACATACCACTTTGAAGCCCTACTCTCACACCTTGTTTCTGAATTTACTAGTTCCTCAGATCCTCAGGTCTGGTGAACAGAGTAAAATAAATTTCCACAAAATACTAAGAAAACAAATAAATATATTCTAGAAACAAATGAATGTGTTATAGAAACAGATTAGAAATCTCCGTGCTCCTATCTATCTCTGCTCCAACTCCAGGCCAGCTGTTTTTTCTTACAGAGCTTTGAGGAGCAGGGGAAGCCAAGGAAGATGGTGAAATACTGATTTTTACTGCCTTACTTGTTCTTCCTAATGAAAATATTGATTGACTTGGTTCAGTGCTTCAAAGCTGTGCTGTATCACATGGCATGTTTTTGTCTTAACAGAAGACAGTGGTTATGCTTAACCTTTTTTTTTCCTTTCTTCTGTTAATTAACACAACGTTATTTCTTTTTTGCACCGATCATAGCCACTACCACTTTGCTAAGGCAAACATTTTGCTGAAACAGGTTAGCAGTTGGATCCCTAACAAATACAAAAACATGACCAAAAAAGAAAGTAAAATCTCCAGAAATATCCAGAAAGAATTAGTCACGGAGCACTTTCTAATATTTACAACCAATCTTGATGGTGTATTTGGTTATCTGATTTCAATATTTCCATGCTAAAAATAAGGTTTTTTTTTAAAAAAAAGTATATTATTTTATGCCAGGGTCTAAAAGTATTTTTGTCTAGAAATTCTTATAACTCTAAGCTGATCCTTTGGACTTGGACAGCATGCATAGGGTCTGGACAGACACACATCATGTGGAACATATATCTGTGTCTTCTGTCCAGCTCTTGGGCTCTCAGTCACTGCAACAAACAGCCTGAAACAGAGAACTTACACAACTTTAAACACAACTTTATCTTCTGAGGAAAAACATAAGCAGCAGACGCTATGAAAAATGTATATGAACTATGGAAATTGATTAAAAAATTCCAAAAAACAACATTCAGAAAACAAGTTGCATGCTCTGGAAAGGATGAGAGAAGACAGAAGGCAGCGAGCAGCTGAAATGAGTAACTGCTGGAAGAGTGGGGATTCTGGTAGTTGGAGTGGGAACCCCAACGGGTAAGCAAAGAGCCAGGAGAGACAAAAGCCTTTCTTTGCTATGCAGAATAGCATATATTAATTTGCAGTGTTATAGCACATTAATCTGCAGTGTTAGTTTTCAAATGACTAGTCCATGCTTGGAAAATGAAGATATATGGTTATCACTTAAATAATAATGCTCTGTGATTAGTGCAGCATGTAATAAATGCAACTACACAGAGATAAATCAGGGGCTCTTGTTCCTAGAATACAGTTCCAATACAAACCCAAATATTTTCAGACACACAAAACATCTGAGATGATCAGTAAAGCTGACATGTTGTGCCATACTTAAATTATTTATTAATGGCAAAATGAAAAGCCAAAGGAGGAAGCATTGGATATACTCTAAAAATTTAATTAGATAATATAAAGAATAGATGATAAGCCACCAGAGAAATGAATTCTTCTCCAGTTCCCATACCTTATTTTCATTAATTAAAAGTCTTAACTGCTTATTCACATTCTCTGATTGTTATTTGATTTCAATACGTGCTCGTAATCGAGAAGTTTTGTGTATATTGCAGTCTGACTACATGCACAAAAAGGATAGGATGCAAAACGAGTTCTACCCTCCATCTCTGTCATCTTGTGGACTGCATTTTGCTCTTGTGCATTTAGTATGCTAGCCAATAATATGAAATATTATGCTTGTGTGGGATATTTTGTGCTTGGGTGGTTGGGGTTTTTTCCCCCCAAAAGAGAAGCAGCAATGCTCTACATTTATTGCTGTTTTTAAAAATGATGAATTGAATATTTTAGTTTTTGCTTTTAGAAGGTAGGATTGTGAAGCAACATCTGTTTATATGAAGGCTGAATTGCAGACCAGGTGCAAGGGTTGCTGACTGCACAAGCGTCCCCTGGGAGGTGCTGAAATGCCTATGGGTGATTGAGCACAGAACTTGTTCCTACCTAGGCATGTCACATCCAAGAACTGATGTTCCAGCCATGTCCTCTAGAGAGAAAGCTTGAAAGTCCCATTGCCTCTATCTCTAAGCTCGCATTTGTTACAACTACTGGCAATTAGATCCCAATTCTTTCACCCTTTGCCTGGCTCCGTGCTATTCTTTGATTTTAGGGACTGTCTTGTCTAGCATTTTTCTCCAGTTCAACATTTTCTGAATTGCTGAAAGAGGCCATTGATGTCTTCTTCTGTCAAAAATCTTACTGGTGCCAAGAGGTGTAAGTCATTTGCAAAATTATTTCCTAGTCAGTTGAGTCCAGCAAAATGGAAAACTAATGAGACAGCTGCCCTGCTGGATCTCCTACACAAAGTTATCCTATTATCACTGAGAGAAGAAAAAAGCATGGAAAAACACCACTGAAATACCCATCACTAGTCATTGTCCACAGGGCAGGACTTAGGAATGTAAATATTTTGCTGAATTTGGGACAGTTTTGAATATCAGAATTCTTAAAAGAATGGCATAAAAATTAGGATTAATTATTTTTAAGACCAGAAATCTGGTTTTGTCCAACATCACCTAACAAAATCTGTGAAAAATGTATATGTTCTTTGTGCAGGATGTGCAACTGAGTTCCACATCCAAACAGAGCTGATTTAGGTGGTAAGTTGTGAAATTTGTCATCCTGCTTTCACAAAGAACAATTCATGCATTTTCCACTTTTATCTCAGGGAATATTAAAGCTTTTGAAAGAGCCATGGCTTTATTCATAGTCTTTTGAAGATAGTGTAAAAGTGTCTCAAAGGAATATGTTTTAAGGTAGCAGGTGTTCTGAGTACTAAACTTAATATGTGATTTCTATTTGAATTAGACTGCAACACAGTGAAGAGCCTTGCTACAGGTGTTTCTGGTTGAATTGAAATGTGCTGAGAAATTTAAGGAGTTGAGCAATGCTAAATTCAGACTGAAATCAGAATTAGACTGGATGCCTTTTTTATTTTTAAAGCTTTACTGTATGTTGGATGGTTACTTAAACACATTTCCTTCTGCATTCTTCAATTGCATAAGTTTGGTATCAGGCATGTGAAGATGTTTCAGGTTATATTTCAGTAACTACTTACACTACAATCTTCTCACATTGAGAAACGTGTTTCATATTTTCCTATTTATTTCATCCTACCTCACAAAAGTTCTTGCTTTTGTAACAAGGAAAGAAAAAATATGATTAATGCAGGCATCCAGAAAGGACCAGCAGATAGTAATGGAAAAATTTTTCTAAGTAGAGGGGAAGGCAAAAAGACGTGTTGCTGCTCAGCTTCTAAGCTGCTAAGCCAGCTCCTTGTGAACTAATTATATAGATTGGGGCAGTTGCTGAACAACAAAAAATTATGGATGTTTCATACAATTAATACATTTTCGTACCTGTCAAATATTAAGTTTTGTGTTTCTTCAGTAAATAATTTGGTTTTACTGGGAAATTGGGTCAGATTTTTTTTTTTCTAATGTGCAATTACAACTCAATGTGAAATGAAACAAAAAAAGCCAGATGATTAAATAGAACCAAGCTGTTACATTTGATGCTTTGGAAGTATGAGTATCATCTGTCACTGTATAAAAAAGCTGTTATGAAAAATATGTGCTCTCCTCAGACTGTATGCTCTGAATAAACACAAAGGATTTGAAGTTTCAGAAAAAATACCTGGCATGATTAAAAATTATCTGTTATTGGCAGGAAGTTCATAGTGAAATAAAGTATGAACTCATTAAATAATCTCTACCACTGAAGACAAGCAGGATTAGAATCTGTGATTTTCACTGAAGGCTAGATTTCTATCCATACAACGAAATTACACCAATCTATTCCAGGAGATTACTACGTCTTGCAAAATAGTTATGCTTACAAATGTACTTCATATTTTCTAAGCATTTTGAAATTGTGTTTTACTAGGGTATGATTCTGCAGTCTTTCTGTATACCAAGTTCTTACTCCATACAAAAGGGTTTTAAACTTAGTATTTTATAGAATTGGACATAATTTGAATATTGATGGAAACTGGTAGTTTCCTATTAATCATGTTGTTTCTCTCATAAATGGCTACATGATTTAGGTAGCTATTTTGATTATATTTAGATTATATAAGAATGGTTATATACAAATTAAAACATGCATTGGTAATTGGCATATTATTTATTTTGTTCCATTTTCTCAATGCTTTCTTTTTTTGCCCCTGGGTATTCTTTTCAAAATACTAAAACAGATGCAAGAAGAAAAGACATGATGAGAAAGATGCAGAAATGGAGAAAAAATGAAGTGGATGATGGAACTGAGGGATTAAAGCAGAATTTAAATCTTTGTAAAGGAGGCGAGTGAGGCTTGCATTGATCCAGCTTATGGAAACAGTGGGAAAATCAACAAAACTCTGGAATACTAATAAAATATTAAGTGAATCATAGTCCTTTTCATTAAGTTACTTAAGAGAGAAATATACACAGATCACATGTTGGATTTGCTAGAAAAATAAGACCTTAATTGTAAATAGATCTTGGCAAGTTTGGATGTAAAAGCTGAAATGGTGGATAATGATCGACCTCTTCCTAAGGACTGCAGCATGCTGTCACCATGTCATTAGCTGCATCTTCCTGGCTCTCTGAGGAGCCTGAAAGCCAAATGCAGCCTTTTCATCTCCCATTTCACTAAGAAACTGCCTTCTACTCTTTCCATGGGACAACAAATCAGTGGCTTTTTACTATGGCCTTTATTCTCATTTAGAAAGCTTTTACTGATTTGGGTAAGATTTGCCTCGAGTTATTACAAAACCAAGGTTTTATCAATGTGTTTTGTTAACCAAATTCTACTTCAATCATTGTCATTTCAAGTAGTTGTAAGAGTTTCACCAAAAATTGTCATAAACACAAGGTTCACCAGAACACTAACCTACAAATCCTTCAGCCCCGTGACTGAGAATCTGTTGACAGTATGGGAAGCTCATGCAAAACGATCCTCAAACAGCATAAAAATATGTTTAAACAATACTGCAGAACCCAGTATCATGTTATTTGATGACGTGGGACAATACATATTTTTAGACAAGAATTTCAAGAAATATGAGAAGGAGCAGAGATATTAAGAAGTACTCAGTGTTGGCTCAGTCTTATTCCCGTGAAGACTGATGTAATTTTTTCAGTAATATTGAAACAACTTAAGTGGATACTTTGAATATCTACCCAAAGTCCCTGGTGAGATGGAAGCAAGGAGAAATAGTATCTTCTTTTTAATGTGTTTATATACTGAAGTGAATAACATTTTATTGATATAGGCTTCTATATTCAACATATTTTATCATTTTCTCAGGAGACTAAATTTTAGTGGTAGTATATATTTGCTTAGACTTTCACTTGTTGCCTGAGCACACACTGCTGAAGTTGTCAACAGGAAAACATGAACAATTCTCATAAACCATTTCAAACCCAAAGAACAGATGGTATTGAGAAGCAGCATCACAGCCTGCTGTTCCCTGAGGTTTGATGAAGGTCCTGTAGCTCTCCATGGAAGGCAATATTTTTTTTGTTCACTTTATCCATTAGGCCTATAATTCTATATTTTAAAAAACCTGCCCATGTGTTTGGTTAATTTCATTTAATCTTGATTATTTTTTTCCCCATTGTATGAATATTGGTCTAACCTGGAAACCAGAGGCAAAAATCTTTTTATGTAATAAATAGTATTATTAACTTTTTTTTCTGGCATTAAAGGTTAATTATTCATGTGTTGTCTGTATCCTATAAAAAGTCAAATCATGCTATTTAGGATATCTACTGCTGTAACGTATAGCAACAATAAAAAATTCTGCATGACTGCCATTTTGAAACTGATTAACTATCACTGGAGAAACCTTATTCCAAATTCTTGGTTTGCTTTACTGGGGAAAGTGTGAGATATAGGAAAAAAATGAGAAGAGGAATCTCTTACTCTGGTTATCTGAATTTTACATCTCTTTCATAAGTAGTTTCATCTATTTTACTGAAATGAGGTGCTTATTCTTGTCTTCAAAAAGAATGAAACCTAGGGGAGTGGTTTACTTACACTTCAGAAGTCAGAGATGGAATGAGAATGCATTTTTCAGATTAATTTCCTTTAATTTCTCACAGCTGGCATAGAGATTATCACCACACATCTCTCTATAGATTAGCTAACCCCTTATAATGTGCCTTTCTATATGTATACGAAAGGAAAGTGAAATTACAATCAACATCTTTATAAGAGTAACTGTACCTTCCGACAGAAGATCCTCAGAAGGTATTTCATCTATTTTTTATGAGTTTGGGAATTTTTAAGGTTTTGCTGGTTATATCAAAAACTTGAGAAAAATTCTTTCCTAATCACCTGCTTTCAATGCGATTATTTAAGCAATATCCCTAACATGTCAGCAATTAAGGAAGGAAGCATTTATAGTGATTTGCAGTACAGCCTTTATAGATGAGGGAGCAGGAAAGCTATCTCTTTCTGTCACTTCTGTGCTGAGTCTTTAGTTTCATTCAAAGCTTTCCGTGAAATAGGTTTTAGAAATCAGCTGTAATTCCCCTGATGTACTGTATCAGCTACCAGACAGAACTGCAAAGAATGGATCGGATGAAAATAAATGAAAATTAAGACAGTAAGAGAACCCAGCTGGGATTCATCTATTATTTCTCTTGCACAACAGAATCTGTTCCATGTTACTTTTTAATATAGTTCTGGGACAGAATTTCTTTCTGTAATATCAGAGTGAATAGTGCAGACTGTCTCCAAGAACTTCAAAAAAGAAAGAAAAGCCTTTTACATTCATCTTTTATGGAACCCGAACAGAATGTACAGATCACAATAGCCAAAAATAGCACACACCCTTGAAGAAATATGTAATTTTCATCCTACACATATGTCACTTTCAAGCCTGAGAGAGAATCTTCATGAGAGAACACCAGATTGTTCCAACTGATGTCTTCTCGGAGAGCTGCACTTGAAGGGAAAACGTCAAACAACATTTACTTAACAACAACACCCTCCATAGCTAACAAATCCTTCCTGCACTAAGGAAGAGCAACAAGAAACAGAGTCTGATCATTATGAAATTGCATGAATACAAAACAGTGGGAAAGTTATTTTAAAAGGAGCTTGTGCTTTTCATATATTGGCTCTCAAACTTTCACTGGGAAAACAGATGGCCTATGTAACTGGTAGGAGGCAAAGGAAATGGAAGGCATATTGGAAAGGCTTGGAGAACAGCCAAAATAAAAATTGTAATTTTGATACCATAGAGTTCAAATGCAGTGCATATAGCAATCACTTTATAATATCTAGCTGATGGCCTTCCTTAGCCTTAATTTCAAGACCTGGAACATTGTAAGCAATAGATCAAACCAGGTATATGCTTTGGATAGGAACAGTGGGTATGCACTTTCCAGGTGACATTTGCTTCTTGACCTCAGTATCCAGCCCACTGACTTTCACACCAAGGTGAAACATCTTGGCTTAGTGCAGAAGACACAACTTCTGAAATACAGTATTCTTGTGAAGATGTTAAATGTTGGTAGTGTTGTACTGACAGTCTTCAGAAAAGTAACAATGGATAATCACCTGAGGCATTTACAATCTAAAGCAACCAATAAGATGACTCACCAGTCCAGCTCACTGTGGCTCATTTTTGTTTCTTTTGCTTTTCATATTCTGTTTTGAAGTCTAATGAGTTTAAAAGACATGCATTCCAAACAAAATACCCTTATTTAATAGGTACCTGTTTCAAAGATTGCCAGTTCACTGCATGTTTTCTGTGAAGGCAACCATCTCTCTTGATACTGCTCAAATTCTCTGTAGCTCTTCTGTTGACTGGGTAAAAAGACCTGTAGGTATACGTGCATGGGTTGTGCCAATCTGTCACTGGTACTTTCTGACTTAAATAGGCTATAAAAAAATCAGTAAGCTATGATCAAAAAAATTATGAGGATTTATACAGCATGTTTTCCATTACTTTATTAATATCCCTCTGCAATGTTAAGTCCAGTACTACGAAGAAAATAAGAGGATTATTTCTTCTTTTTTATTAATCAATCTGTCGTTCTGCTCTAAATAATATTTTCTGGCTCTTAAAGAACACTATTAGTTCAAACACTCACTTGCCTTCTTCCTCTGGACCAGAATAGGGTAAGCAGTAATCATGCATTTACTCCAGAGATGGTAAAGACTCAAATTTGGTTCTTGCTGTTACCATCAGTCACATCTGTGAGGAAATAAATTTATTTCACAAATATGTGAATGTCTCATAAATCAAAATGCAACTGATTGAAAAATTTTTTTCCAGATATCAAAAGATGAAATTCAATGAAGACTTACAAAACACATCCCTAATTCTAATCTATGTGCAATATCTTTATCCGAGACAGTTTAACTGTGCCTGAGGAAGACAGATAAACAGTACTCCAGTTTGGATACAATTATTAATTCTTCCAGATATTTATCTGAGTTATCATAAAGCAGCACAAACTCTTCAGCTTAATGCAGTTTTCTACTGGGAGACATCATTACGTTTTGAAAAAAAGTACCTGGAATGAAGGAGCAGTGTGACACAGAATGGGAGTAAGCTGAGATATAAATAAATGGAGAAAATGAATGAGAAAGAAAATTGCAGGGGAGGAAGTTGATGAAGTTATAAATATAAAACAAAGGTGAGAAAACGAAAAGAGTGACTTTTTCATGGTGGCAATTAGAAAGAAGGAAAAGGCTGTCAGTTTGGAATTTAAGAGGATATTTAATCTGACAGCTCAAGTCTCAGATAAAATACAACCACCACTGTAAAGCACAATATTTGTTGAATGCACAAATTATTAAGGAGTGAAATACAGATGCTAAGTAACTTCTGAAGATTTTTTTTAACAAACTTGAAGTTTTCAAGACATGTCATCTGTTTTATTTGTTGCTAATGGTAGCTGTGATTTTCATCTTGTATTGAGTTTGATGTTTTTGAGGATATACTTTCAGAAGATAGCTAATATACAAAAGTAAACATAAGAGGCTAAGCTTTAAGATGGATTTTCCTTCCATCATTTTGCCAGCTGGTAGTGAACTTGATTACTCTAAAGTGTTTGCTAGTTTCTTCCACACGTTTCCCATTATGAATACAAGTGACTGCTGGCAATATATAACTGCAGGCTGGAGCACAAAATCCAGACTGAGCCCCTAGGTGCCCTCTGGGGCCTATTTGGGACACTATGTTTTAAGCAAAACAAAATATAGAAAATGTGCATTTCAGGAGCACGGCGTATGGCAAAGCACTTGTGTGCCTTGCCAGAATCCCGATTTCAGTTTGGATGTGGCCGTTATGTTCTGAGGTGAAAGCATTTTATGGCTGATTGTAAAATAAACGGAGCAAGGATTGTATCCAAGGATGTTAGCTGACATGTGCTGAGGAGCCAGCATCCCCTGAAAGGGAATGCTTACCCCTCAGACCTGTGTACCTTTCCTCTGCTCAAGATGATGTATCCCAAGGCAGCAAGGTCACGCCTCTGCTAGGTGTTTTAGAACTTTCAGACAAGCAAATGTACATTTAGCACATACTTATCTAAAATTAATTAGAAACAAAACAACCAAGGGGGCAAATATGGTATCACTCTGTAATAAAGATGGGCAAAGTCTAGAACATTATCTCTTAGTTTGACATCAGTACTGGCAAAAGGAGCAAAAGGAACAGACCGAATGATAAGGGAATTAATCTGGAAACACAAGGCAGACAACTGCTAAATAAATAGCAACAGCATGGGCCTGCAAAGAGCAGGTTTTTCCTCACAAGCCTGAATGACTTTTTTGTTCACACCCTGGGAAGAGGGACTGTGCAAAGAGCTGATACAAACCAATCAGCAGAGATATGGAGCAAACTTAGAAACAAAGAAAGGGAATTAGATAATCTACCAGCAGATTACCAATATGTAAAAGTTCATGGAGGTCTGTAGAGAAATGCACAAATGGCTTTTGAGGTACAAATACCTTGCTGTGTCACTGTGAAGATCTCAGTAGACCCTAAATTAACTTTAAAAAACTCAACCCCAAACTAAGGATTATTGAACATATTCTGCTGCTATGCACAACAGCTATAGTCAGCCTTTCTTCTTATTGTTCATATATCTACACCCAACCTCTGGAGAAGTCTCATTTTGATATAATAAAGAGATTTTTTACAGCTAGAACAACTATTCACTAGAACAACTTACCCATGATGTGGTGGATTCTCCATCAACAGAGATTTTCAACTGGATTGGGTGCTAGATAATCACCTAGACTCTCTTGCCCACAGATGTTAGAGTGGATGACTTTTTGAGGTTTCTTCCAACCTGGGTGTTTCATCATTCTAAGATCTTCTTACTCACATGCCTTTAATTAAATTTTACTTAAACTCAATTGCCTCTAGAAATTTTGCCAATTTGCCATAAGAAAAGGTGTTTTCTGCTTAAAATTGTAATTATTCCCCAACTTTTCCTGACATTTCAAAGTTTATTAGAAGAGCAACTTTAGAATATGATCCTGTCAAAACAGACATCAACTGAATGTAACATATTTGACTTCAACACCTGCCTTGTTATTAATTTCTCTCAGTACGAGAGAGCTTGGAGGCAATAATCCAGATACTCTCTATTTAAATATCAATCACCTCATTGTCACCTCACTGAAAAGTCATTTCTTCAGAGTAATATCAATAATGACTTCTGCTGGCTGTCCACTCTGTTACCTGAGCACAGACTGGCCTCAAAAAATGGGCAGGACTTACTTCTGGTAAGTGGGCAGTTGCTTCAGCCAACAGACCAGCAAGACCACTCTCGCCATCCATTCCCTCTCCCCTTTCCCACATTTATTGTTCACTCCAGAGCTGGCACAGAAGGCTGCCTTTCAGCAAGGACAGGAGCAGTGTGCCACCACCCTGAACAGTGCAATCCCTGCCATGGCTTTGGTGCTTGACCAGCTGCAGCAGTGCCCAGGGCTGCTGGGGCTTTCACAGCTTCCCAACTCTGCCAAGCCCTGCTGCTGCCTGGCTCTGAGGCTTTTCCTCAGTCCCAAAAGGAGGATAAGACATCTATTTATTGTGTGCAAGCACAGCTGTGGAGAAGATGACACATTGATTGAGAGTGAGTTCAGTGTTAGACTTGCATCTTATTTGACAGAGTACAAAAATTTCTAATTGATACAGGAGGTTTTACTGAGCTTTGTTGAGTTACCTTTTCTCATTGTTTGCCTCTTAAAGTGTGTAGTGCTCTCCAATTAATCCCCTTGCTAATATCTGTATCTAAAATTGCCTTCCAGGTTCTGGGAGGGGGTTGGTATGTTTTAGGAGGTCAGGGAGCTCTTATAGCTATGTCAGCAAAATAAATTTTAGACAGCACAACAGGCTGAACTGAGCCTTCCAGTATCTAAGTGCAGGTAAACAAGATGTCTTAATAGTTGTCATGTGAAATATGACTTTTACCTTTTACATGGGTGCAGTAGAAACATCCAAACCTGGAGAGCATTGTAATTTACTGAAAGTCTGGGTAAACAATAAAAGAAAATAAAATCAGTGGAAACATCACTTTACAGCTAGATCTTCTTCTGCAGCTTCTGTAGCTGCACAGGGAACGCTGTGGCTGAGAAGTGTTTCTGCTCAGCTGCATTAGCAACAACATCTTCTGGGTGCATGAGGAATGCCTGGGTAGCTCTGCACTGAGGACAGTAAAACATAAGTGTCACTACAAGCACAGCAAAGGGATTTGTAATGCCATGAAGTTAGAAATAAAAGACTATATGGGTTTTATCTTAGATAAATTTGACTCTCTTTAGTTAAATCGTTCTTTCGAAGCCTTATGAAATCACAGTATACAAGGTCTTGTGAAATTTCTCTTTATGGGTTTTTAATGGACCAGTGAAAAATACAATGGCTACAATATTAAAGCAAGTGTGCACAGGATATACTTGGCCTCTTCTTTACTGGTAATGAATCAGTATGAATGTTTAGGGCACAACTGCAGAATCAGACAGACCGAAATATTTTGCCTAGTTTCTCACTAATGCCACCCTCAAAGCTATGCTATGTAAGAGCCCCTTTTTGAATTTGCTGACACCAGCCTCCCAGACAGATGGCTGTCTGGGCATGTGGAGAGAAGGTGATGGACAGCCTATATTTCAAAAGGCAGTGATCAATCTAGTAAAGAGCCCCATTCATCACCCAAGTTTTGCAGAAATGGCATAAATCCTTTTGTCCTCATTGTAAGAAGATTGATGGTGTGTCAGGGATCAATGAGAGGGTTCATCCAGGTAGTTTCACACTTCACAGTTTCTGGGACAATTCTGTTAGTCATTTGGAACTGATGCATTATGAAGGAGGAAAGAAGGAGGTTGGCATTTGAGGTAGTTGTCTGGTGATACATTTCCATATGCTGCAATCTCTTGACATACAGTGGGGAAGAGAATGTCTGTCTAGATGATCTCCTCAGAAGCATAAGCATTTTCAGAAGATTTGTGTCTTCTGTTTATTGCTGGCAACACTAAGACGAAAGGTGCCCTATAGACTGGCGATGGCATTCCTTTCCAGAAAAAATCCACATTTTTTCAAGTGCCCATTTGGTTCCTCCAGAGCATTTTCCATTTCTGAGAACAAGTATGATTGTGCAGTTAATTCTCTAGTACTAAAAGAAATGTGTCAGCACTGTGAGCTGTCCTTTGTTGCAGAAAAGGTCTCAAGGAGTTGAGGTATGTTATAAATTCTTAAACAAGCAAGGTCATTCTCTCTTGCAGACACTGACCTCTCTCTTTCATAACCTGAACTGTGCCTTTGTGTACAGCTTGATGTGCTGAGGTAGTTACGCTGTGATTGCTCAGTTTTTCTCTAACCTTTTCTGTAGAAATGAATTAGTAGTGTCATCACTGTATGCAGTTGTTTTTTTGGGTTTTTAACCTGTTTGCAAGAAGACAATTATGACACAGAAAGCTGGGGTTCTGAATGTCCAAATCACCTTTGGACAGCAGACTGCAGGCTGGTTTTCCAAGGGCAGAGCTACATTATCCACATTACCCCCATTCAGTCAAATACTCAGGAGAGACAATAAGTTTCCCTGTTGGATGTGGCTGTGAGAGAGACTTGTGAATGCTCTGTCCTTGACAGCACAATTATGGACACACCCATGTGCAGTAAAATCAGGTTAGGATGACCCTGAGCACACACATTTTCAGTGCTCCAGCAGCCATCCTTCAAGGCTGAGGCATTCATACCTATGAGCTCAGCTGCAATGCTAGCTGAAAAATATTTGTGCAGCACAAAACCAACCTTAATGACAAAGGATTTCTGTTTTCTGTTGGCTTTTCAGCATACAAGATATTCTGATAAGATTGGAAAGGGCAATGTTCCCTCCTGACCTTGAGAGTGCTGGTCAGGACTGGAATCTCAGCAGGGCTCACAGTCTGCCTTGCTAACTTCCCAGTGATACATCCTGCTTGTCCCCTTTTTTTCCTGATTGTTGGTTCTCCTGTGCTGGCAGACTAGATAAAAAGCTCAGGATTGCCAGGCACACACATAAGCCCAGCAACAGCTGAAATAAAGACAGATAAATACTGTACATCTGTATGTGATCCTATGGCAATTTCTGTATGGGTTTCTTCTAACACTAATGATCTGGGGTAAACTCCCCCTTTACAATCCCAGAAAGCTGCAACTTTTAATTTAACCCAAACAATGTAATTATTCACATAAAAACAGGAGCTTCAGGGTCTGGGTTTTTTGTTTGTCTGTTTTTTAAAAACGAACAAACATGGTCACTCAAGCCATTCACAAACTATGTACTCCAACAGAATAGAGCAAAGAATGCTGGGCACCAAGCTGTCCATTATTTTTATCTGTGATTTAGGGAAAAGAAGTAGAACCTACAAAATTTAAAATTTAATTCTTCCAAACACAGGAAGAGTGTGAAATCTTTTGGCAGGATTTGTCCTTTACAAAAAATCTTGACAATTTAGCAATCTAAAAACATCTTAATAGAATCAGATCTAGTGCAAGGTAATCTCCTTCCACTACTTCAATCATCCCTTTTTTTGTTGTGTGAAAAGGCTAAACGGTTTGCTGTAGCAAGCTCTTTTTAAACCTGCAGTAATTTGATAGTAGGAATAACCTCCAAGCCCTCTTGCTCTACAGAGACCAAGTTCTTACAATCCATTATCTGTCAAACAATTTCTAAGTGCTGCCAAGCAACTGCTGTCCCGTTTTGTCTAGCCAACAGTCAGAAACAGACACCATGGGCATCTGTTCCAAGTACTGCATATGAGACAGCATCAGCTTTGCTCAACTGTTGCCATTTGTAGCTGAACCATGTCATGTCGCATCATTTATTCAAGCCATTGCATTACAAAAAAAAAAAAAAAATTCCTGTCTTGATAAATCAGATCTGTTAAGTTGAAAATCCAGGAAGCGAATCAGTGGCATTGAAACTTCATGGTTCCCAAATGAAATGCTTCATTTTTCAATGCCTCTAAGGGGCATAGTAATTTCTTATTTCACAGGCTGTCATAGATGTACCAGCTAAATTAAAAGGACACATTGCTGGACTATGAATGACAATAAAAATATTGGCACTGAAAGACTAAGGAAAGGCATATTGCCTTCTTCTAGACATCATCTGAGCCCTTTCTCTAAACAACTGAATTGATATTCTGGCTTGCTCATCTACAACCAATCTATGTAGGAGTGTAGATCTTGTATGAACTTAAGAAAAAAAGAAACCAGTTTTGCTTTTAAAATGATACATTATTAAAGGATATCAATTTCTAAACCATTTCTCTGTGGTGATCAATAATAAGCTAATCATTCACATGCTCACCAGTGCTAGAGAAAGCCCATACAAGTCATTAGAGCAAGCACTTACCAGATGTCCAGGGCTACCTACAGGTACATCTACAGATTGCTCAGTCAAGTTCATTCCAAAACTAAGATGAAAGAGCATTACCCTATGCTCAAAATCAACAGCACAAATCAGTGCTTGACTCCCAGGAATTTTGAAAGTGACACAGTACAGGTCAGCAGGGTCCATTCCCTCCTGGAACTTTCTTGTCTTGGTGGTGTAGGTTGAATTCCCATTGTTCAAATCACTTCCAGGTTCTCAAAAGTGCTTCTTCATGCTCACTCATGAGGGGATTAACCTATGTTTTATGACTTCTTAGATGACTCTTCCTTCACAGATTTGGCATGATTTTTTTAAGTGATCTGATTTCTTTCCCTGCCAACTGGCATAGCGACATGCCTGCTCAGTTTTAAAAGATATATTGTTAAAAAAAAAAACCTATAAACAGGATTAAAGCCATCCACAAAATCAGTACTTGTATCAAAATATAAAGGTGATAAAATTAGAAACAAGTAATTGTTTTGCACACATATCCATCTATACAAATACTCTGAAACAATTCCATCCTAACTTTATCAATACATACATTACCAGACCTTGAAGGTTTACACTGGTAATATCTCAATACTTAGGATTACATTGCTTAAAAAATTAGGTGTTCCACTCTTACTTTGTATGTCACATTTTTTCAATCTTGAACTTCAAAGAACTAGAGGGATGTGAATGATCTCATTTTCCAAACTGAAGTTCAGATACAAGTGTGGCTCAGTCTTGAAGGTGTCTGCTGTAACCTGAGCATCTCTCTTACACGGAAAGGTTGAGGGAGCTGGGCCTGCAGTCTGGAAAAGACAGAGAGGACCTCATCAATATGCAGAAGTATCTGAAAAGAGGATCTCCGAGGATGGATCCAAGCTCTTCTCAGTGGTGCCAAGCAATAGGAAAGAGGCGATGGCCAGAAATGGATGCAGAGGAATTTCCACCTGAGTATAAGGAAGAACTTTGCTGTGCAGGTGACCGAGCACTGGAACAGGTTGCCCAGGGAGGCTGTGGAGTCTCCCTCCCTGGAGATATTCAGGAACTGTCTGGACACAATCCTGTGCTCTGTGCTCTGGGATGAACCTGCCTGAACAGGGAAGTTGGACCTGATGAACCACTCTGGTCCCTGCCAGCCCTACCCACTCTGTGACTCTGCAAGAGCAGAGTGCTGTTACAAGATTCACACAAGCCTGTAATGGGGACAGCACAAATTGGAATCTCCTGATTCTGCTGACATAAAAAAGTATATGTTTCCCTACTGTGCATTGGTCAGAATTCAGCAGCTTACTGTTTTCTAACAAAACATTTTTAAAAAGCATAGATTTTTGTTGCCACACCTCACATTTTTTAATGCTGATTCTACCAGATGAAAAACTATTTAAACAAATTCAAGGTTGCAGGGGAAGAAGAGAAGTCATCCCCTTCTCACTTCATCTGGTTAAGGAATTCTTGAGTAGTGACAGTTTTTCTAGAAGTCAAGAGAACTAAAAAAAAAAGCTAGCCTGCAATACTGTGAATAAGAAAAGCCTCAGGTGTCACATAATACTTGTGACAGAGAAAGCAGGGCCATACATGTGTGATACTCAAAATACAAGTGGGACAGTACCATTTTTAGGATTTCACTCAAGTAGCATATGGGAGACTTTAAATTTCTATTTATATTGAATGTATTCAGCCAACATAGCCAGGGAGGGAAACCCAGAGAAGTAACCTTGGGGGTATGATTTGAGCCCCATTTATTACATGGTGAATTGAAGTTTTGTGTCTCCAAAATACTGAGTGGGAGCAGCAGAAGTTACTGTAGTAGGCAGGAAAAATGGATCTCTACAATCACTGTTTGTCTGGCTGCTGTTAACACTAAAGAAGCATGTATCAGTTTCATTAGCAATTTTCTGATCATAATCCCTGAATAAGATGCTTGTGGGCATTTGTACCACATAGCCCCACATGCAAATTCCTTAAGAATTTCAGCAGGACCTGGGAGCTTAGCTACTCAGGGCAGCCACAGCTTAATGCAATTTTAGGCCTAAAATGAAGAGGACCAACAAATTTAAGATTATACAGTTCCTGTGGATCATTTGATTGATAGAAACTAAGAAAAAAAAAATCTCTTCTAGATGCCAAAGCACTTTTGCAGTTTGCGTTTCTAAAATAAGGTTGCATCGTTGTGTAAAGTACCAGGCAACAACAATTTTGCTGGTTTTATGATAAGGCAGAATTTCTTCTTTGCATATTTATTACACTGTGTGCCACACCTTCCTCCTTGTACAATTCCTAATTCAAAGGAAAGTGGTTCAAAATTAATGGTTTTGCCTCTCCATGTTACATAGTCATTATATTCTGATACGTGACCTTAAGTAGAACTTCTAGGCAGAAATTCTGAAAACAATTAACCTGATTTCTCAACTCTGAATTTGTGAACACTGTTACTCTGTGCATTTATAGTTCTTCATTTTTCTCTGTCATTTATGACCCTACTGCTTTAGAAATTCCACTTCAAGAAGGATTTTAAGATTATCTGAGTCTGGCAGCTGAGGAGACTGGACCTGCGCTCTAAATTACCTTCTGCGTTGTGTACTCGCCCTCCATGCAAGAGCTGCTGCCCCTGAGCTGCAGCCACTGCCAAGGTCCCTGTCTGCCCCTGTTGCAGGCAGGTGGATGGGAGATGGCCAAGCAGATGCTGTCCAAAGTGGCCCCACGGGAGCAGGCAGGGAGGCTCCACGCCAGCCCTGCTTTTCTCAGTGCTCAACAGCGGAGAGGGGACGACAGCACCGGGATCGCGCTGCTGCGAGCGCTCTGAGCTCCCAGTCAGGCCTGGACTCACGCCTGTGCCCGCATATCTTGGGATTATTTCCTTCAAGTATTGAAGGTCTGTTGTTTTTACTGATGCAATGCAAATCTGCAGAGTACCAGGGCTGTTTTCTGAAGCAGACCTAACAAACATATACCTAAAGTCTTGCCTTTTAAGGACAATTTCCACACTGAAACTCAAGCTCCATGTTATTATTTTCTTAGCACTAGACACAGGGCAAGACCTTTCATCCCCATCACTCATTCTCAACTTACGCAGAAGATTTATCCTTTTTATGGGAATGATTCTCTGGCAGTACTGTTAATGAAACCTGCTAAAAGAGCAAAATAATACAGGTTGGGTGAGCCAGGAATGAGTAATGGGGTTTTTTTACATTCTAAATTGATCATTTAGCAATCTGAGTACAATCAAAGAGTTGAATCAGCCCAATTGAGGGAACTGATACTCTCTCAGAAGTGATGATGAAAAAGGCTTTGAAACTTCTTAAACTAGGTTGGTCACCAAAAGGGTTGTAACATGGATCTGCAGCTTCTTTAATGCTTCTGTAATACAGAATGAAACAGTGCCCCAGACAAAAATCATGGACAAAACAGTAATTTATATTCATACAGTTTTATTATACCTTTGTAGATGTGTGTCAGTCACTCAGTGATCCCTATAAATTACATTTCAAAAAGCAGTTGGGCATGCAAATAGGTTCTCTAAGGGGAATTAGTAGCACAGCTTACAGATGGCATGAAGTGAAGCAAGTAAGGAAGCCATTACTAAAGAAATCACTACTTTTTAACTGTAATATTATCCACATCTACTTGCAAAGTTGTGTTAGATTGCTGTGGCCGAGAGCTGCAAAAAATGAAAAAGAGCAAATTTAACCATTTCTATTTTGAGATTTAAATGTACATATTTTTGTAGCAGAATGACATCTCCCAGACGTCCGAAAATGTCTTCTGTTTAGTCTGCTGTGTATACCATAAGATTAACCTGAACAATACCATAAAAACACTAAAATGCTCTTATTTCCTGCTGAAAGGCAATGTTATCAGTATATATTGGTGTGGAATTGCCCCTCTGCAGACTCCAAGTGATAAGGATACAGCTGCCTAACTTAGGCACCTAGAGCTGGTCCAAACTCCTTTCCCTCACATTACTGCCACCCTCTTAGGACCTGTACCTGGAAGTGGAGATTCTTTCTGATCATATTTCACAATTCTCTCTTTCACCCAGAACACGTATGTTGTGCCTAACCTGTGATTAACAGTTCCCAGACATCTTCATTCATGGCATTAGGGTTTGTAGGCCATTATTTTCAGGTGAGCCCAGATTACAGCCTGGCTACCAAAAGAAGTCAGAGAACCCAGCTTGGGCTGCAGCACAGCACTGCTCATCCTGTGCTGTAAAAGTGTGAGCTTTACACAGCAATAACCCGACAAGACCACATGAAATGGCAAGCTGCTCTTTACAGGTCCTTCATAATACAAAATATTTCTATGCAGTTTTCTTCAGTATGAGATGAAACAGTGTAGAAATGTCTGTGAGCTGAACTCAGGCATCTGGCTTAGAAATATGCTTCATTCAAGTGCCAGAAAGTCCATGAAGGCAGAGGAAGAATCCCAGTAACTGCATGAATCACTTTGTACTG
This sequence comes from Irena cyanogastra, assembly GCA_013397155.1. Classification (NCBI taxonomy): domain Eukaryota; kingdom Metazoa; phylum Chordata; class Aves; order Passeriformes; family Irenidae; genus Irena; species Irena cyanogastra. The sequence goes on along the minus strand of VWZV01017100.1, from coordinate 23,985 downwards.
AAGTCCCAAACTAAGTATTATGCAATGGGGTCTATGGCATGATCTCTCCAGCAGGGAAGAGGTAGTTATTAAAGCCTGACATTAAGATGTAACTTGAATAACTCTGGGGAGAGAGTGTGAGTGTGTACAGTGCTTCTCAATGCTACCTGAACTATAATTTAGGATTGGCACGGCTGACAGACAGAATGGAAAGGTGTAACAGCAGCTATACAATATTTTTCTTAGCTTCTCGATTGTATGCAGTCTCTGTAAGTAAAAAAAAATCTTCAGTTTTATCTCCTTACTTGCTCATTTCGTTCTCTTTCTCAAAAATTTTCTGAGGTCTTATTTTGCCACCCTTTCAATCCTTCTAAACTGTGCTGCACTGGAACCAGATTGTCAAAGTTGTTCCCTACATTCTTAGTCCCATTTGTTTCTTTGCTTTCTTTCCTGCTTTATACAAACTGCCATCCACATAATGTATTATTCCATTCTTCAGTTTGGCTCTCTCCCTGATGGGATATCTTTATTGTGACTGTTTCTAAAGATGAATGCTTTTGTAGTGCTTCGTAATATGTTTTTGCTCCATGCCTGGACCATCATTAGCATAATGGTAGGATAGATCCATATTGAACTAGAAGTTGATTTAGTGCAGTGCTTCAGCTCCGGTTGTAAGGTCACAACTGGATTTCATTAGAGACTAGGAGTGAAGTTGCTGGCATACACTGTCACTGTTTGGTTCTTATTTAAGCTTTCGGAAAAAAAATTAGCATTTAAAATGCTGAAAAGTATAAATTACTAAGCCCCTAGGCACCAGAAATATCCACAGAGTAGGACTCAAGGAAGGTCAGTCTTGTTGGTTTACCCCAGATTACCTTGGTATCTGCAGTGATACACCACGCTTGGGATTCTTCCCACACACAATTTTGTTGACTTTAGCAGCCAAGTAATTATGCTTTTGCACAAAAATGTTACCCTCAGAATGGATTTCCACCCAGCCAGATCCAGGGCTGGCAGTGAATCACTATCACAGGCTGGCCATTCCTGAGGAAATCTCTGTTCAACACATCAGTATGGCCCCTGTATCTAGAGGTGATGATACACCAGTGCTTAATCTCCAACTGACCTCAGAAGCTTTCAATTTACTTTGTTTTCTTTCTTTCAGAATACAGGGGGTATTTCTGGTAGAAAGGTAGTAAAAATAGTGCCTTACTAAAGATTTCTGGCTTCTATTTCAGGCTTTAATGTCGTCCAGTTACTTGTTTAATGGCTTTGACTTATAACAAAGAGATTAGTAAAATGTCTCATCCTTTGTCATGATCAGGTAGTAGCTCATTGAATTTATAAACCAAAACCAAATCATAGAAAGGCTTGGGTTAGAAGAGACCTTAGAGGTCTCACTCCAGCCCCCCTGACATGGGCAAGAGCACCTTTCACTAGACCAGGCTGCTCAGGGACACATGCAACCTGGCCTTGAACACTTCCAGCGATGAGGCATCCATAACTTCTCTGGGCAACCTGTTCCAGTGCCTCACCACCCTCACAGTAAAGATTTTGTTCCTAATATCTAATCTAAATACCTAATCTCTTTCATTTTAAAGACATTGCTCCTTGTTGTATCACCGCACACCCTTGTCAAGAGTCCCTGTCTATTAGCATCTCAATGATCTCTAGGTAGCTCCCTGCTGCTGACAGCTTGAGAAGTCTATGCTGCACCTTGTGGCATCCTGATGGAGAAACACTGCCAAATTGTTGTAAACAGTCTGCCACTGGCCAAATACAGCCTCATCATCCAGCATGGATATGCAGGTGCTGCCATGAAGCAGACTGTCCTGATGACAGCTTGTATTGCCTTCTCATTCTGAATTCTGGAGCTGGTGCTCCCCACCTCCTGCCCTAAGCATTGCACAGACTGGAAGTTCTGGCCCAGATTTTTCTGTTCACATGAGATTAAGCAGGCTGTATGGCCATATATTCGAACCATATGGAGTCTTCGCTCCAAGACGTAAGTTTGCATAAAGCCATAATATTATTCATGACACTTGATTAAAAACTCTTGCCAGTGTTCCTAAAACAGAGTTCTGAGTCTCGAGGATTGCTCGCTAATTGCAGCACTGTCCTGAGCACATGGGAGCAATGAAATATCCACATAGTAAGATCAAAGTGAGGAAGACAGCAAAGGTGAGTTTTCCTAATGCTCAAGAGACTGAACAGACTGCAGAACACACCAGAAAGGAAAACAAGCTCTGGCTGGAGAGACATGAGGAGCCAGAGGCTGACTGCCTGTGAGCAAGGCACACAGATGACTACTCTGCATTGCCTGTAATGTGGAAGCACACGGCGTGCAGCCAGGGCAGCTGCTGGCACTCACTTCATCGCTGAAAAATGTGCACGGAGAGCATAAAGTCCCCAGATCAAAACAATTCTCACATTGTGACACACAGGTCATTCCACTGCCTAATGCACCCTCTGACACACTGCCAACTGTTTAGTACACTACTCTTACTTTAAATATTGAATTTTTTGATTGCTTTTAAACAGAAAGGACTCCACTAGAAGTACAAGTTGATATACATACATCGGAAGGAACAGAAGTTTCATCTAGTGCAGTTTGCATTCATCCATCATTTCTGGGGCACAGAAGACTTAATACTTCAACTTCTTTATTTAGATATCCAAGCTGAGAGAAAGGGATTGGTAGATTTTTAGGAAAAATTGGCACATATTACTTTCTTTTTTTTTTTTTTTTTGCAGTGGTCAGTGGTCTACCAATTTTGTACTTTACAACAAATCCCTGACCAGTTCTTCAATATGCACAGGTAATTCACATTTTAAGTTTTCAAGTATGATTCATTTCTATCAATATAACAGAAATACTATCATTTGCTTATTTCTAGATAGATCTTAAAATCAGTTCAATGCAGTTTTGTTAGCAAAGGATTTAATTAAATGGCAAAGGCTTCCACCAGAAACCTCAGCTCTCTGCCCTTCAGAACAACACAACTGATGAAAAGGCACTCTTTGATATATCTGTGTAGAAATAAAACATGTTCCATCTTCTCAGTACTCAGTCATGATCATCTTCATCTTCTCTGTGAAGTGGAAAGACCTGGAAATGGGTTCTGCTTCCTTTTTTGATGGTGCAAAAGAGTGATTTTATCTTATCTGAGTTTCACCCATTACTTTCCCGAGCTTTGTAGCTATCCTGAATCATTTCCTTCTATCCTGTGCTCTCACCAAAATTAGAGAAATTGAATGCTTTGAAGGATCAAACTTAAACATACTTGCACTGACACTTGCTGTTACAAGGATTGGAAAAACAACTTTCCTATCTATTTGGCACTTACAGAAAATTCTTTGTGTCAGGAAGTGGCACTAAATCTTCTTTCCCTTCCTCCCTGCTCTGGCTTTTTTGTCTTTCTGACGTACACTTATTAACTCTTCAACAGATGGAGAGGAAGAAAAAACATTGTGGTTTTCATCACAAGGTTAAAAGCCCTATATTTCTCCTACTCTTTATAAGAGATTTTGTGACTGTAACTTTCTGTAGTTTAATCATAACTGTCTTGCAGAAATATTGCAAGAACCAGAATGGCTCTCACAGAAGACAGGAGAGAGATGGGGAAGAGGACCTGAGTGCTGAGGCTGTAGTTACCTCCCTCTGAGATATCCCATGCACTTCTTTTCATTTCACACACAACTCCTTCTTAGATGTTAAACTAAACCCTACATCCAAAGCTTGTATGTTCTACTTTCTTTTACACTGACGTTTGAGCAATTTCTGCATCTATCCTGTCTTTGTTAGATGGGTTTTAGACCAACTCAGAAAATTATACCAAATGATTATTAAACAGAAAAGGTGAAACATGATTAATATTCTGAACATGCAGTTAGCCAGAAAAATGGGGAAAACAAGCTGTTTTCTTGTCTTACACAGAAGGAGAAAAAAGATCTATCAAGACTGAAAGACTATGGGCTGTTTTGTCTAGGGATGGGAGAACTGAGAGGAAACTTCAGAGTGGTCTTCAAAAAGAAGAAAGGCATCTGCAATGACAAAAGGAATCCTTGATGCCATGACCTATGCGTAAGAAGCAAATGTAATTGTATCAAATTACACAAGCTGGAAATTTAGGTTAGACATCAGAACAGACATTACAATAGCAAGGATAATTGAGCACTGGAGGAGACTATGAAATAACCACCAGAGAAGGTTTTAAAAAAACAGTTTAAACAAGAAAGAGCCTGGAAAGATACAGCTACAACTGAAGCCAAGTAATGGACTAAATGCTCTCTTAAAGACTAGTGCTTTTAAATGACTTGCTGATTCCCTACAGACTTATGGCCCATTCATGCCCTGAACTACTCCCTGGAAATTAAACTAAACATAAAAAATTGATTAATTGATTATTTTATAGTAAAATAACAGATACTGAAATTTTTCCTCCTGATCCAAAACATAAGTGGGAAACCTTGATCCATGTTTTGCCTCTGGAGGTGCCAGCAAACACCTTTGCTCTCGCTGCTCACCTGTAGCACCTGCAGTGTTATACAGACTGCAGTGTTCTTCTGGCACAAAAACCTGCCATCATGTTTTCCAGAATGTCTCATTTAGCCCAAAGTGGTCCAGATTTGTTCCTAGAATGGAAATGAGGTAATTGGCAAAGACAGCAGCAGAACTGTCAACAATTTAGTCATTTTATTAATGACTATACAAGTGTTTCATCTCATATATTATGCAACTGTACCTATGACTGCCTAATTTCAATGACACCAGATGAGAAAGGACAGCCCAATATAATCTCAAAAGAAGAAAAACAAGCTCTTCCTTTAAACCTAATCAAAAGATCTTGATTTCATGGTTGAGTTGCTGTTGTCTGTGAAGGGATCCTTATCATGCTGAAAGTTACATAAGCTAGCACTGGCAGAAGAAAACAGTGGACTAAAAAAAAAACTCTGAAAGAAATGTGCAGCTTTCATGCACTGAGATTGCACAAAATCTGTAGATAGAAAAAGCATTTTAGGAGAACCAAACCCCCTATATTCACAAGAACAACATGCAAATCTCAGGAATTCTTGCTTTGGTTCCCAGCACAGCTATCTAATGTCTTGGTGTGCATTTTCAGGCTGGAACCAGAAAGTCAGCATTCAGAAGGCACATCTCCTAAGTGCCCAGTTTGCTGGACACACACCATTTGTGTGCATTCTGCATTGCTGAGGGATTCTTGACCAGCACTAACACAACAGAAAAGCCCACCTGGCTACTTTTGAGACCAACAACAAAGGGTTTATCTCTGATAAAGGTGCTATAATTTTACACAGCTGTAGAAAGGAGCATAGGATATTTTTGAGAGATTATCCTAGACGATGTGTGTTACTGGCAGACAGAGAAATGTGGGCACAGCAGATCAAGTCTTGGTGAAAAATCCTGAACTGCCTTACACAGATAACTGGACAGCTTGGGAAGAACTACCCACAGCAGCCTCTGTCATTTTCTTCTTGACATTTTCCAATGAAAAAAAAAAATTACTTTATCAATTAAATAAAGATCTTATCTTAGAATTTCTGCTGCATCTCCAACAGCCAAAAACAACAACGTGAACTTGCCCATACCTTCAAGGAGTCTGAGTAAGTTCCCATGAGAAATAATCCTCCAGCAACAGTGTCTGGAATGCTTTTGCCTTCCTACCTGCAAAGCAGCAGGAACAGTTGTGTGTGATTATGTGACTGTTTTCACTGGGCTGTGACTTCTCAGCTAGGAGCACAGGTGAACAGAGAAAAAAGGCCAAGGCTTGGATCAATTATGTTATATGTGATGGTCTCAAATGACTGTGACATATTGTGTATGATATGTAACTGGGTCAAGAAGAAAGTTTTTTCCTCATTGTCCAGTATGTGGCTTCCACAGAAATTCTCAAGTTCTGGCCGTTCTTCTCTCCAACAGCTGTGAAAAAACAAAAACAAACAAAAAAATCTCCCTGTTTTTTTTATTGCCACACTTTACCTTTTCTTTTTACTTTAGAAATATCCTCTTAGGATGATGTGTACATTCTACTTTTACTGTGCTAATACATAGATACTGTGGAACTGTGATATTACTATGGCAGAGACACTGCCATAGTAATATCACAGTGACATAGCATTTATTGAAAATGACAGTCTGACATATGGCAGGGCAAACTCTTTAATCCTAGTTCTTGACAGGGTAGCACATTGTACATCTGATGCCAAAGAATGTGTTCCTCCTGTATGCAAACACACTTCAAAGTCCTGAAGAAATTATGGAGGTGTTTCAGTTCAGCAAAAAACACCACACACCCTCAAATGGTCAATCAAATGTCCTTGGTTGATAGGTGTTACAGGGTATTGCACCTTACTAGCTGAAGAGTTAGACAGATTTTGAGGAGAAATTTTCAAAAAGTTCCTTCCGTGCAAGCATCAGGACACAGCAGCTGACTGCTGTAAGAGGCTACAGGGATCATACGGCACATACAGGACAACCAGTGGATCAGGTCCAGCCAGCATGAGCTAGTGAGAGGCAGGCTCTGCTTGACCAACCTGATCTCCTCCTATGGCAAGGTGACACGCTCAGTGGATGAGGAAAAGCTGTAGATGCTGTCTACCTGGACTTTAGTAAACCCTCTGACACCACTTCCCACAGCATTCTCCTGGAGAAACTGCTCGTGGCTTCGAGGGGTGCACTGTTCACTGGATAAAAACTGTCCAGATGGCTGGACCAGAGCTGGTGGTGAATGGAGTCACAACCAGCTGGCAGCCAGTCATGAGAGATGCTCCCCAGGACTCAGTGTTGGGGCCAGTCCTGTTCCATATCTTTATTGATGATCTGGATGGGGGTCTCAAGGGCATCCTCAGTCAGTTTGCAGGTGACACCAAACTGGGTGGGAGTGTTGATCTGCTGGAAGGTAGGATGGGTCTACAGAGGGATCTGGACAGGCAGTCTTGGGAACGAGTGGCTGTTAAGCTGCTCAGCAGCAAAGGACCTGGAGATGCTGGTCGACAGCTGGCTTAACAGGAGTTTGCTGTGCTCAAGTGCCCAAGAAAGTAAGTGGCACCTGGTCTGTATCAGAAACAGTCTGGCCAGCAGGACAAGGGCAGTGGTGGTGTCCTGACACTGGTGAGGCCACATCTCAAAGCCTGTGTTCAGTTCTGGGCCTCTCACTACAAGAAGGACACTGAGGTGCTGGAGCACGTCCAAAGAAGGGCAGCGGAGCTGGTGAACATCCTGGAACATAAGTCTTACAAGGAGTTGCTGAGGGAGTGGGAGTTGTTGAGCCTGGAGAAAAGGAGGCTCAGAGGGGACCTCATCACTTTCTACAACTGCCTGAAAGGAGGTTACTCCCAGGTAAAAACTGATAAGATGAGAATGCAGGCTCAAGTTTTGCCAAGGCAGGTTCAGATATGACAAAAATTTTCTTCATTGAGAGGGTTTCCAAGCATTGACACAGGCTTCCCAGGAAAGTGGTGAAATCACCACCCCTAAAAGTGTTAAAAAAACACATAGATGTGGTGCTTAGAGACATGGTTTGGTGGTGGACTTGACGGTGTCAAGTTAATGATTGGACTTGATGATCTTAGAGGTCTTTTCTAACCTTAATGATCCTATGATTCTGTAATTAAAATGGTCTTTCATGGAACATACTTCAGGTCATCAAGTGCCAGAATAAAGAAATCAGAAAAATAAGATGCACAAGCAATTTCTCTTTTCACTACAAAACCAAAACAAAACAAAGCAAAATTTTCCCAGATAACAATAATTAGGCTGAAAGGAAGGAAAACAAAAAAAAGGTAAAAACCAGCAACATTTCCTTGTTTGTTTTTTTTTTCCTGCTTATTTCCATATAAACAATACAGACAAATTCAAAATGTAGAGTAGGCAATTTAAATTATAAATGATTTGACAACCCGTCCTCTGAATCAGAATTTTACTTCACAATTACTGTCCAAATTAAACTTACATGCTTAAATAGCACAGCATAACATATCTTTGTGATCCTATGAGCCAGAGGATCATCAGAGGAATTTCCAAGCCAAAAGTTTGGTATCTCCCAACCGAGGAGACATGCAGGAAAGCCAGTGCCTTTCAGAATAACCTCAGAACTATGCAGTGAAATATGGAACTGTTTAGGTGCTGCTTGCCATAAATCCATTGCTTTCCCAAGGTGCCAGCAGTTGGGACTCAAACGAAGAGTTTCAGATCTGGAGTGTCTCCTGTCTCTTGCTGAAGTATACACCCACTGCCCTAAAAACCATGCAGACTAGCTGCCCTATGAATTTGGAGACAGGTGGAGGTACGAGGCATTTAAGCTGGGAATTGGGGAAGGAAAGGAAATCACCACATTTTGGGCTTTGATGGGGAAACAGAAGGGTGAACAGGAAAAAGAGCAGGTCTTTTGGGGAAATTCATTAAACGAGATGGGCTAGTTCAAGAAGCACAGTTAAACTCGTACAGGTAAAAGGCTTTGCAAATTAAATGCATGTGCATGTCTGAGAACCTGCAAAGAGTAACTTAAACACTGACACAAAATTGTTTTGGACCACTATGCACAGAAATGAAACCCAACTCATGCAGAATGGGTTCTGTGTTTTGGAGGCAGTAAAACCATACTTTTCCTCTATATCACCTTCTCTGTATCCCTCTACTGGTTCACTCCCACAAGCCAATCTTCACTTTTCTTAGGTTCTCTCAGATTTTCTTTGTATTTCCAGCTTCCACTGCTTTTCCACAGCATTAACCAACAGTATGCTCTTCTCAGCTGGCTTCTCCTGTGTTAGGAATGTTCCTCATCTGCAGATAAACTCTAAGGTAACCAAATTTTAATTTTGTAATTAAATTTTAACTTTATATAATCATAATACTTCTATATAATAAAATATAATAATTGTATAATAATATTTATTATTCGATTTTAATTTTATAGTTAAATGCTTTATAAGAATACAAGAACAGCTGTAATGGATCAAAGCAAAGATCCATCTAGCCCAGTAGGTTCTACAATGGGAAGAGGAATTTAGCATAGTGGGTGCTACTAGTTTTTGAATTGGAAGCAGCTAAAAGGATGGAGGCAACTGTCCCTTATTCTTAGTCAAAGAGCATTTGAAATATCTCCAGAATGAATAGAAAACGTATTTTTTAAGCAAGCATCCATCTGTATGTAAAAAACCATCCATGTGATTTGCTGTCAGTACACCCCCACCACACACCAGTGAATCAGTTACGAGCTGATTCCTTCCAGCCGTTTGTGGCTTCATGTTTGTGGATTCATGCCTTGCCTAAATTGAAATCAGCAGGAGCACCTACTCCTAGACATAATCTGGCTGTGTCAGTTGCCAGCAGCAATTACAGGAACTCATGGGGAACATTGGCTGCAGGTTACTGAAACAGATGTCAGTTGTAACAACACGGGCATGAGGCTGAATTTCGGAGTGCAGCCACAAATCAGACCACCACCTAAAAATCACAATTTGCAACCATCATCCATATTCAGAGCAAGCCCTATTTTTATCTGCCTCATGGAATCACAAACAAATCACAGCATTAAAATGCTTTTTTATTTCCTACTAAGGCTTTTTAACCTTACCAAAGGTATGAAAAGTAGAGAGGTGGAGATGCGATAACAAGCAATTAGAACCATAAGCTCATTGCTATTGCAGGAGGACAGTCATTCTAGGAATAAGGCAAATAAAATTTAGAGATTAATTGTACTGGAAGAATTATTTTTAATTTATTGAATTTTAAAGCAAATGAAGCCAAGAAATGTTTCTGAAAGTTTTTGCTACTATCACTCAGAAACGTGAACCCTTTACAATTCACATCTCTGCTCTGCATAGGTGATAAGAGGAAAACATCTTGAAAATGCCAAATATGCTTATGCAAATAATCAGTACAGGCCTGTCTGCCACATGTTAAGACCTGTCCTGAGCCTGCCCCACCTTGTTTACTATTCAATCTTATGGCCACAAGCAGAGCTTCCCATCCTTCCAAGGTAAAAACCCCTGAAGTGAGACCAGGATCACATAGCAGAGTGAGTTTTACCACAGCTTACACTGCATCATGAGTCAGGCCTGGGTCTACAAATTCTTGAAACATTTCACAAACCCACTGGTCATGCCAGCTCCCAGAGTATATCCTGTACTCTCTCAGAGTAAACCCTTCTCCCCTGGGGGAAGCCACAGCTGGTGATATGCAGCCTGTTTTCTGCATTATCTAAACATCCCAGGACAGTGCTAGGGCAGCCTGAAGAAAACAGCTCCCCATGCACTGGCTGTTGTCCCACTGCACACAATCTGAAGCTTCTGAAAGGAGTTCAGCACAAAGTACATGTTTTCCACTAACAGACAAAACATTCGTATCACTGGTAATGTACAAATTAATGGAAATGGGCCATTGCCATAAACATTGCCTAAGAAAATGAGTAGTTTTATATGTAGCTGGGCAAATTACTCACTGGAAACTGCCTTTAGCTTCTGTCTACATCGTTCAAACCAAGACTAGGAGAGGCCCCATCCTTCCTGCCAGAGAAGGACATCAAGCACTGAAAAGCCTTGTGCAGGAAAGACTATGGGAGGAAGGTGGAAAGAGTGTGAGGTCCAAGGATGGCACACTGAGCATGGGGAGGCAAGCTCATAAAGCCTCGTCTGCAAACTCTTAACCAAAGAGCAGGGACACCCTAAGTCCCTGCTGGGGTGAGTGGGATCACCTGTGCCACCCTTACATCCACACCCACAGGGAGAGAGGGCACTCCTTTTGTCAAATTGTGTCTGCAGGTGCAAGTCCGAGTGTCAGGAAAGCTCAGCAAACAGTAGCCATCCTAAATATTTGGCTGTGCTTTCCAGCTTTTTCTGCTTTGTGACTATTTGATTTGTCCCCCTGTGCCCCTGGAAGATGCAGGGGATGCTGGAGTGGTGGATACTTTCTGCCTGCTCTGCCTGCCTAAGTCAGATCCTGGCACAGTTTCAAGATTGCCCAAGTGTCTGCTATAAACAACATTTAAAACCAAAGGTAATGTCAACCAAACATGTATATCCTTTCCCAAACTGCACTAACCTTGAGGTGAATTAAGACATGTAAATTTTTTCAAATTCTGTGCCAGTATTATCCCACCTGTAGAGTATGAATAGATTTTATAGGTTTTGAAGTAAATAGGTTGCATCTTGTATATTTTTAGATGTTAAAAAAGGATTACATATTTGGAAATATGACTGACTCTATGCAGACCTTGTTAAAGAAATACAGGCTACAACGTTAGAGAGCCAGGGACAAATCTGGCCTCAGGACTTTCACCGCCTCTGCTGCTGATCACCATCCTCTTGGTTTGAGAGGTGGCAACAGAGATCTGACAAGTCAAATAAAATAACTGTTTATATATATGTACACATACATGTGTGTATAAATGTGGATATATCAACATATATATGTATGTATATATATATATATACACACATATATATGTGGATATATGCCAAACCATTAGTTTGGTACAATAAAATATACTTTCTGGAGGCTTTGTCACCTCCAAAAAGTCTCTCATCCCACGTTTTATCACCTAACTGCCAAGGCTAAGGTAGTTTTAAGTTAGTTTTAAGACATATAAATACATTTCCAAAGGGAATATTTAACTTTGTTACAATTTATCTCTCTCAAAGTTCAAAATTATACTAAAAAGTTGATGAGAATGATGAGTGCTTTCCAGTGTCAAAGTCTGCGGGAAGTTTTGACTGGTCCCAGGATAGGGGTAGAATGGGTGGGAACAGCAACACGCATGCATTCCTATAGGAGATCCCTAAGTTTTCATACAAGCACAAAAATCACACCCAAAAAGCACTTAGCACTTCATATAAGCACTCAGTTACGCACTAAGAGAGAAAAAAGGTATGTAACAGGAGTCACCTGTAATGGGAGAGCAGCTGTTTTGTCTCTGAAACAGGTGACATACACAATGGTACAGTCAGCAGAGAACAGCCCACTCTGGTGACAGGCAGCTGCTCTTGCTCTTCGGAATTACAAAACCAGAGGAATTCTCCTGGGAGAAGAATTTGTTTAAGCCTTCTCTGTTTCCTCAGTTCTTCTGTAACATCTCCAGGTTGGGCAAGAAGCATTATCTTCCCTCTCAGGAAAGTGACCCAGGCAGGACCCACACTTCAGCAGCTGCACGGTGGGATAACCATTTCCTAAGCTCTGTTTGATAGCGGGCTGCTGCAGACAAGTGTGTGCAGACTGAAAAAGTCTCCGGTTAAAATGGTAGCACAGAGAACACCAAGTGAGTCCAGATGAGCACCCATCAGCAGTTCGCTGTACATTCTCCAAACTAGGGGTAAATATATTTCCGATATGCTCGAGCCATGCCTCAGCCTAGGCAGAGAGCGTGGCCCCCACGGCAGAGGACACCAGCAGAGCTCCCAAAAATAAATTTCTATGTATGTGAAAGAAATCAGCTGTAAAAAAACAACACATGAATCCCACTTTACTGGAGCCTTTTACATAGATATAGACACTAATTTATTCATGTTTTCAAGGAGTCTAGAGGCGATTCTGTGTGTTTGACGGCAGCCGTCGGAACGCAGGCGAGGAGCACCAGGAATTCCGGGCGCGGGGCCGCGCGGGCCGCTGCTGCCACCTGGCGGCCGCGCCGCGCCATCGCCCCGCGCCGGGCTGCGGCACCCGGGAGCAACAAAGGCTAAAAAACACCAAAACCAAACCTGATATTTGAAACCTTTACTCAATACACTGATAATAGGTCCAAATTACATTTCTTGAATGTGTTCTATAGCTGATCTCTCCAAGCTTTTATATAGTAAAAAAAAAGGCAAAGTCCATTGCACAAAAAAAGCAACAATCTTAAATGGGATGCAACATTATTTTCTTTTCAAGTACTAAAAAAACCACTTATTGACACTTACTGACTTCTCTGGTTAGCTCCCAGCATCTGCGAATACCTAGCATGAAACTTTAAATCCTGGTTTCGTTTTGCACAAACACAGTCAGATGAGAATATTTTCATGAGCGCTAAGGACTTACAAAGTTTCTTGATACTTCTAAATAACATATACCAAGAAACATGCCTAAGCACTCAGCTGATTGGCATAGAATGGCCTGGCTAAAAAAACAGGGAACCTATTTCCCATCTGCATGTCTGGAGTAGCATGGAGTATTAAACACATCCTGTGTATTTCTGTGCCCAGTCAAAACTGTGTATCCTGAAAGGAAGAGGCTTTAACAGCAGCTAAGAGCACTATCAGTAATTTCTCTCAACACCCCTTCATACATCAAGAATGTTCCTCACTTCAGGGGCACAGCCAACCATCAATAAGTGCACCCATACTTATGACGCAGCTGACACATCAGTACAAGGGAAAGATCTGATCTGGAGGGAATGTAGCAGGCACCTCTGCCTGGTTGTTCTGGCAGAGAGACTTGTGGAGAAACAGCCTGGTGCTTCAAGCACACAGGAAAATGATCAGCATCAGATCTCTCTACATGGCAAAATGCAAGTAGCAAACTCCCACACTGAGCCCCTACTCTCAGAAGAACTGAAGAGTTCACCAGCAAAAAGGTAATGGGGTGATCGTACAATACTCTTCTCATCACCTTTACTGTTTACTTTGTAGTGACCAACTCTTACATTCAAAACCAGCTGGTACTGAGTGACTGTTTTGGTACAGACTCCACCAGAATCCATGTAGGAAGCACCAACACAAAGAAAAAACTGTTCTGGCAAGAACAAGAACAGAAAACAAAAGCATAGGGTACTTACCTGTTACTGCTTAGAGCCTCACAAACTGACTCAAAGCCTTGCCTATGAAAATTAAGATGGTGCTAAATATTAGCTAGGTGCTTCATTCGTGAACCTGCTGACCCAGTCCTGGCATCACAGAATCATATGTTTCCTATTTCACTAGAAAATGGTTCCCCTGGGCCGGTTGCATAAAACCCAACCCAAAAGACATCACATGCCATGTACTCCTCAGCTGATAGAAACCTGGTGAGATCTAACCAGTGAAGTTTTGAAGAAAGCTGTGACAAGTACAGGGATGTAACACATGTGTGAAACTATCTTCAGTCTTTGTGAGAAATAAGCAAAGCTGCCAAGTCCCCTCAGGCTTATGTCCGGAAGAGAAATGAAGTTAGCAGAAATTCAGTCTGCTTTATTGGCAAGAAAACAGCAGGCTATTGACCCTGTGGCATTAAATTAAGTACCAGGGGTAACAACCACTCTCTTCACATTCTTTCAGAGTTCTGGAAATTAAAAAAAAAAAAAAACAAAAAAACATTTTCCCCCTTCTTCCCACACAGTTACCACCCTCTAAAAGGTCTCAGCTGCTATGTTTTGCGTCCTTATGCTTGATTGCACAGGTGTTACACAGCAGAATCGTGGTGGGTTGACCCTGGCTGGACACCAGGTGCTGACCAAGCCACTCCATCACTCCTCAACAGGACAGTGTGGGAGAAAATAAGATGGACAAAATCCTCATGGATCAAGATAAAGGCAGTTTCATTAAAAAAAAGGCTGTGAATGGAAGCAAATGAAAACAGAAGATTTTTTCTCTACTTCCCATCAGCAGATGATGTCCAGCTATTTCCTGGGAAGCAGGGCTTCAGTGTGTGTACCAGTTGCTTTGGGAGACAAACATCGTTAATCACAAATGCCTGGCTCCTTCCTCCCCACACCCCTCCCTCTCCAGCCTCCTCTTTAAATGTTGTATTTGAGCAGATACCTGATCTTATGGAGTATCCTCTGGTCAGTGGGTCAGCTGTCCTGGCTGTGCCCCGTCCCAAGATCTTGCCACCTCAGCCTCCTGGCTATGGGGAATGTTGGAGAGACAGCCTTGATGCTATGGAGGGCTACTCAGCAGCAGCCAAAACACTGGAGTGTCACTGACACCCTTCCAGCTACCAATGCAAAGCACTGCACTGTGAGAGATGCTGTGAGAGGGAAAATTATCAGCCAGGCTCAAGAGAAGTGTTTAATTCAGCAAATAAGAGTGAGTCTTTTTTTTTTAAAGTCTTTTCAGCAATTACTTGTTTCTCAATCTCTACATCTAATGTCTTGGCAAGTATTTTCATTGCAACCTTTTTGTTTTGTTCTGAGTCTTTCCTACCTGTCAGCATCCATATGAGTAATTTTCCTTCATAGGTCCCAGCTTTGTGCAGGATCCTTTGTTCTTCCAACTAAATCAGAGGGAATCTGAAGGAACAGCTACCTTGTTAAAAGTCTGGATTCACCTGCAGTTGAGGTGGTCCTCCTCAGGTAAAACTCAATGTGGTTTGGGTACTATTGAAGTACATCCAGTTTAAATGCATAGTTACTCAAACACAGGTTGAAAAAAGGTGATCTGATCATAGCAGATGTATATAAATCAGATCACCATAAGTAAATTAATTAATACTTAAAAGAAGGGGCCATTTAGAAAATAAAAGGGAAAAAAATCACAGAAAGACTGTTTCCAAAAGCAACAGATACTTACAATAAATAACTGTGAGACTTTGAAATTTCTAGTTATGCTACTCAATGAAACATAATAAGGAACTAAGATTTTTCTTTAGCAGCATCTTAATTAGTAATCATTAACTACAATATTCAGTGCATATAGAGCATTTTTCATCTGCTACTAATTAGAAAGGAAAATGTAAAGAATGACTTGGAAAATCATCCCCTAGGTATTAGCATACAAACAATGAGAGTAAGAATTGAATATGTTTACAAAAGACAGGGAATTTGTCTATCTAATAGAAACCGTTGACAGCATTGCAAAGCTTGCTAAAAGGCAACAGACAAGCTGCTGTTCCAAACTTAGAGGCAGCAGGAAAAAGGACAAGTTTCACTGAGTGTAGAACACCATATATTCTCAGCCCTCCCTGAAGAATATGCAACAAGGGGGAGCCTATTACCTGAATTTTAAGAGTTTTTCCTGCAGTGATGAAAAAATTAAAAAAAAAAAATTAAAAAAAGAATTTTCAAGTTGTAGAAACCAACAGAGCTTTTGGGGGAGGGGTGTGATTTCAGGCTTGTAGGTACCTAGGTATGCAGTAATACCAAATAAATGTCTGCTGTATACAGAAGTCATTTACCAGTGAGGTGTTACACACAGTCCACAGAGGTAGGAAAAAAACCAGAAGTGAAATTTAGAGGCAAAACTTATATTCTTACATAGAATCTGAAAATCACCTCCACTGCAAGTACGTTCTGAAACAACGAGAGCAGCAGAGGCTCAGAGCATGACTCAAGAAATGCTACAAAACACTATTCTTTAAGACCTGGTAAAATTTCTGAGACAAAGACTTTATCAGAAGAACATGCATGAATTAAAATTGTTTATATTAGAAAGTTAAATTCAAACGAAAGGCTGCTTTTGAAACAAAAGGTATTTTTATTGATTGCCTGCTAAGCCCCGGAGACCTCAGAACGATGTATTTTCCCTCACAAGCTTGCAAACACACCTTTCATGCCCTTGGCAAAGTATTTCTCAATCTTTCTAAACCTTGCTAGACAGGCTCATAGAATCACAGAATATGGTGAGTTGGAAGGGACCTGCCAGGATGGGTCTTAAATGAATGACATACATGGGGATCAAACCTACATTAAAACCTTGGCATTATTAGCATCATGCTCTAACAAACTGAATTAAACTCAGTCTTGCCAAAAAATGTATCATTATGCTCATGTATGACCCCAGATTTTTTTTTTAAATACACACTCCCCTTTATTAACTTCCCTTGTTTTACCCTTGAGTCATGTTTTTCCTCAGACAATTATGCTCCTGCCCAGCAAACAGATTTATTATGGTAAGGCCTCAGTGAAGCCTACAGTATACATACACATATATTCAGAATTACGTTGCTTGCTCACTCCCCTACTCCAGTTTCCCCACTCAGGTCTGAAGAACTACCCTTTCAGACTATTGGCCCTTTGCACACATAATTATTAATTATAGCTTAGCTAGGGCTATGGAATTACTTGACTGCTTTTAAAGCAAAAAGAGAATCACAGAATTGTTGGGGTTGGAAGGGACCTCTGGAGATCATCTGGTTCAACCTCCCTGCTGAGGCAAGGGTCACCTGGAGCAGGTGACACAGGAATGTGTCCAGGTGGGTTTTGCATCTCCAGAGACAGGAAACTTCATGACCTCCCTGGGCAGCCTGTTCCAGTGCTCTGCCACTCTCAAGGTAAAGAGGTTCTTCATGTCAAGGTGGAACTTCTTGTTATAGTTGATGGCCATTACTCCTTGTCCTGTTGCTGGGCACCACCAAAAAGGGTCTGGCATCATCCTCTGACACCCACCTCTGAGATATTTATATGCCCTGATGAGACCCCCTCCCAGTTTTCTCCTCTGCAGACTAAACAGGCCCAGCTCCTGCAGTCTCTCCTCAGGAGAGATGCTCCAGACCTCTCATCATCCTTGTGGCCTCCACTGGACCCCCTCCGGTAACTCCTTGCCTTTCGTGCCCTGAGGAGCCCAGAGCTGGGCACAGCACTCCAGATGTGCCTCACCAGGGCTGAGCAGAGGGGCAGGATCACCTCCCTCAGCCTGCTGGCCACACTGCTCCCGGCTGGCCTTCCTGGCCACAAGGGCACAGCCGGGTCATGGTCAGCCTGTGATTCACCAAGACGTTGATGCTTCACCTCATTAATTTTTTTCCAGTAACTACGCACGGCTTCTTTTGCAGCTGCATCACGTAAACATTTAGGTTACAGGGTCTTTCTCTGTTAAGATCTCAATGTGCTCCGCAGCAGAGGGGCTGCAAGAGGAGCGCTCGTGCACAGCCGTGCTCCAGCCTGGAGCGCCCCGGGTCCCTCGGCTGCGGCCGGCCGAGCGCTCCTCGCAGGCCCGGATACACACACAGGAAAAGGCGCCCATTTCCCGTCCTCGCCTGCCGCTTCCGGGTCGCGCGCCGGGTTCCGCTGGAGGCGGCGGGGCGGGAGCAGCGGGGCGGGCGGCGGTTCCCGTCCTCCTCCTCCTCCTCCTGCTGCTGTTCGTCGTCCTCCTCCTCCTCCTGCTGTTCGTCCTGGTGCCGCTCGTGGCTGCCGCGGATTGTCCCGGGTGAGCGGGGCCGGGCAGGGCGCGCCGTGGCCGGCCGTGCGGGTGCCCGCGGGCGGGCAAGGGGAGGCCGCGGGGGCCCGGGGCTGCTGTGCCGGCGGCGCTCCGGCTGCAGGTCTGTTCCTCGGCCAGTGTAGGTTTATCGCCCCTGCCTCCCCACCATCGCCAAGCAAAACCAAAAAAAAGTGCCCATAGCCGAAAATTCGCGGTGGTTCTGCTGCTGCCTGTGGGTAGAGCTGCCTGCTCTTGAGAACATCCCTGTATTCCCAGCGTAATTTTTTTTTTTTTTTTTTTTTGCTGGGATTTTATGAAACCGGCCTAAAGCCGCGGAGTCTGTTCCTGCTGGCACGCTTTTCCTTCTCGGGGATGTGTGTAACTCTTTAGGGTGTGTGTGGAATAGTGTTTCCTTGCAAAGGTGAGTTTGACATGTCACGTCTCAGCTGCCCGGGGAGATGGAGCGGTACAGGCAGCACACGGTGATGATCACTTTCTTTCTTCCTTCTTTAGTGAGGCAAACATGTTAAGTACTTTAATTCATATTTGTTTTGAAACCAGCCGCTCATTTTGGGTCAGATAAAAGTAGTATGGTCTGTCACACCGAGGGCCCTTGGCTTCTGGCAACTGTGTTGTGTTCTGGCTAATGCCGAGCACACCCAGAGCTGGGAAAAGAAGAGTAACACATCCCGAACTGGTGAAAGAGCCTCAGTCTTTCCGGAGTAATTACCGGACTCTGTTAAGCAGAAATTCATGGAAAAATGAGTTTCACTTAAATGCTAGAGATGCTTGTATACTTCTAGCAACCAAGCTTGTTTTCTGGATATTCGTCTTAAAAGTTGATCCAATTGCACTCAAAGCCTTTTAAATTTATGTGACATTGTGAGTGTTTTTTCCTGTGAATTGTAAACATTTCAAATATCTCTAATGCTTTACCTTTTTTTATTCACATTAATAAACTTAATGAAGCATTGTTAAGGAGCTAGAATGGGTGTGAAAGGAGCTTTAATTATTTAGTCTCAATTAGGTATTTTGATTATAGAAAGAGATTACTCTGGGTCTTGTTTATGAAGTTGTAGGCATTCAGCTGGTCATAAGAAACAGGAATTAATCTTGGTGTTCAAGTATTTCCTCTTTTCTGATGGTAACAACGAAAATATTGAAGTTCAAAATGGCTTGTTGTCATCTTGTTTTAGCTTTTTCCTGTTAATTGCTTTAAATTAGTCTGTGGATTTTAAGAAATATTTTGACTGTAATCTATCATTTGGATTCTGTAGCTTTTCTCTTGATTGTCCAGCTTGAACTAGGACTGCAAGAGTGTGGTATGCTAATGCAAGTCATTGGTATGGAAGATGATTTTTTTTGCCTCCTCTGTAATCTTAAGTGTTTTACAACTACTCATGTGGTGCTTATTTTTAAAACTTCAACTTTCTCCAGGTATAAGTTTGTTTTGTCGTAGAAGTTCTTCACTGCCATAATGAGGCTAGTAATTCTTGAAGATTATGATCAGGCTAGTGAATGGGCAGCCAAATACATCTGTAATCGTATTATCCAGTTCAAGCCAAGTCAAGGAAGATATTTCACGCTTGGTCTACCAACAGGCAAGTTTTATTCAAAGTCTTTGTAAATAACTAAGCCTAGAACAATGTTTATATCACTGGTAGCAGTTAAAGTATTTAAAAGAACATAAGTATTTTTGGTAATATTCTGATTTTTTTTTTTTAATGTGGATTTGATTTCTGTGAAAAGTTGTGGTAGTTTGAGAAACTGATAAATACTAAATGAGAAACAGCATATTGCTTGTATGTTGAAAAGTATTGTAGCAAAATTTGACTGAAGACATTTAAACACACTGGAAATGTGCAGATACACAGAACAGTAGAAAAACTTTATTTAACAGGGAGTACACCTTTGGGATGCTACAAAAAGCTGATAGAATATCACAAAAATGGAGATCTCTCTTTCAAATATGTAAAGACTTTCAACATGGATGAATATGTAGGTAAGATGTGCTATTATTTGAGAATATATTGTACTGTTATTTTTTTTCCTTATAAAAATTATTAAATACTTTGTCCAAGTGCCAGCTTAGTCTAGTATGTTTGTATTCCTATGTTAGACTGGTGTCCAAGCGTTTTTCTTTCTTCCTTTATCTACAAAAATAAACACCGGGCTAAATTCAATGTTTCACAGTACTTCTGTAGAAATTATGTTGTCATGTAATATTGGGACTGCATTTCTGTTGAAGATTTACACTCTGGGATGAGATGTACGTGGAGGGAATGTAATCCAATTAACTTGTATGTGCCAACAGGAAACCTTTCTTATCAATGTAGTTTCAAATCTTGCTTTATTTGACTCAGGTTTGCCTTGCATGCCTTACATCAGCTACATACAGACTAGAATTAAGGCTGTTTGGTTAAATCTTGTCATATGGTAATTTCACTATAAATTATTTCAGGGCTTCCCAGAAATCATCCAGAGAGCTATCACTCCTATATGTGGAATAACTTCTTTAAGCATATTGACATAGATCCAAATAATGCTCATATCCTTGATGGGAATGCACCAGACTTACAGGCGGAATGCGATGCATTTGAAAAGAAAATTGAAGAAGCAGGGGGGATTGATCTGTTTGTCGGAGGTATGAGGAAATGCTCATAATGTTAGCTACAATTCAAGCATGTACACCAGTTCTTTAATCACTATTTCTATGACTTGACTAAAACCCAGATTTTTCAGTTATTGTGTAAGAAAGTTCTGTGACTAACAATCAGTATAAATTCCAAACCAGAATGGTTGGTGTCCAAGTTTCTAATGACTTACTTAAGTTTTTATTGAAAATAGGGAACCAAAAGGAAAGGATGAGCCCTTTTTTATTCATTTACAGTGTTTGAGGATGTGTTGACTCTCAGGTCTGGAATGATCTATTTTTTTTAACTTTGAAAAGGCATTGGTCCAGATGGCCACATTGCATTCAATGAACCCGGATCAAGTTTGTCTTCAAGAACAAGATTAAAGACTTTAGCAATGGACACCATTTTGGCAAATGCTAAATACTTTGATGGAGACTTATCTAAAGTACCAACTATGGCGCTAACAGTTGGTGTGGGTACAGTGATGGATGCTAGAGAAGTAAGAACTCATTTAGTTCTTAGTTGCATGTGTGTTTTCAAGATTAGTTGGTGTTGATACTGGGATTGAAAGTAAAGAGACCTTTGTTTTGCAGGTGATGATTCTTATAACAGGTGCACACAAGGCTTTTGCACTGTACAAAGCAATTGAAGAAGGAGTCAATCATATGTGGACAGTTTCTGCTTTCCAACAACACCCTCGCACTATATTTGTGTGTGATGAAGATGCTACCTTAGAACTAAGAGTTAAAACTGTGAAGTACTTTAAAGGTGAGCACTGAATCAGAGGTCATGTGTTTATGCAAAACCAACAGCTTTGAAATAATATTGATTTAAATCTGAGCCTTCCAACACTTTGCAGTCACTAATGTATAATGTTATATAGTCAAAATATAAATATTAACTTATTTCTTGTGTTTGGAAAATTGCCAGGAGGTATAACTTGTGCTTCCTACATTCCAGACAAATCTACTTGGGAAGAGTATTTCCTTTGCTTCCAGTTTGAAACAATAGTTTAGTAATCTTTAAGTTCAAACAGCAGCAATCTGATGTTCCAGGATATAGGTCTTAAGTATACTGGGAAGCTTAACTTAAAAAAAATCTTGATACATTTATTAATCCTAATACACTTCCATGCTGCTTTTGCTATGTGCTGTAATGTGATGTATAGTAAACTGTGATACAGACTTTGAAGCTGCCTGAGGACATTTTTCATGTGCAATTAGCCTAACAATCTATACTGCCTTTGAAAATATTGCACCTTTTTACTGTGTGTTTTTCATATTTGTAGTAGGTATATTGGGGCAAACTTAAAGTAAGTCAGGATATTTGATAGTAATGGAGACTTCCTAGACTGAATTCTGTTTCACTGAGACAGCAGAAGCTGAGAAAAGTAGTTTTCTCCTGACTGTATTAGCACAGCACATGCAATTGTGTGACTCAGTAGTCTTTCTCACTAGCATGGTAGGTACCTGTAGTAGCTGAGGTATCAGAGATCAAAATTGTAATTTATTAAATTATTTTTAGAGCATTACCAGCTCATGTATGTATTGGATTGCAATTTAGACATTTCTGTGGTTTTTATCCTGATACCTCTTGTGGCCAGCTTGTTAAGTTTGAATTTCTCAGTATGCTGTTCTCTGCTATGTATTTGTGGTGTAGGAGGGAGGATTAGTCTTTTCTTGTATCACACTGCCAGATAGTACTTACTGTTGTTTTCAAATATAAACTTCTCTGACTGCTCGGATAAATTTTAAACATTATCCTGTATTTTGTATAAGCAGAGGCTTTGCTTGGGAAATACAAACCTAATGTAGAATCACTAGATATAAATGACGCTGAACATTGCTTTAAGAAACATCAAGGGCTACAATTTATGAATGTGTGCTATTGTGTCACTGTATTTAATTACCCTGTAATACACAGCAATAGAACTTTTAAAAAGATAGTTTACTTTAAATTTACTTAATTTTACCTACTCTCAAATCAGTGAGATTTTTTCCCCTTATAAGATGGAGGAGAAGTCAGTGTGGGTCAAATTTGGAATTATTTCTGAATCTTG
>VWZV01017096.1:4712-36045 GCA_013397155.1 Irena cyanogastra | reverse complement strand
CAGTGTGCAGATCCCTGGGTGTGCAGGTCCTGGTTGTGCCCCAGCAGGGTGAGCAGCTCCTGCCTTTGCTCACACAGGAACAAGAACTGCTCTGACACATCCAGGCAGACCCAGAGCAGGGTTGGGGCAATGAGGGGCTGGAAGTGTCCCAGGCCAGGCTGGACAGGGTTTGGAGCAGCCTGGGATAGGAGAAGGTGTCCTTGCCCATCACTGGATGGCTTTAATGCCCCTTCCAGCCCAGGCTGTTCTGTAATTATTCCATGAGATGATTTCCATCGGCTCTGAACATCAAAGCAAAATTCTCCCAGGCCTTTTGGCCAGTTCAGGAGCCCCTGATGACATCTGTGACAGAGCAATCCCAGAAGAACACAGTTCCAGGGCCTCACTGTGTCCTGCACACACACCAGGCTCTGTCCAAGCAGTTTGCAAACCGAACAGACAAAAAGGGTGGCACTGCTCCAGTTTGCCAACAAGGCACGTGCCCAAAATTCTACAGAGCCTTGCCTCAATAAAACTGCCTCAATCCCAGCATTTCACATACAAACTCATATTTAAAGTATTTGCTAACTCCCCAAGCACTGCACCCATTGCTGAATTTTGGCTGCTGGGGTATTGTCCTGTACCTGCTGCTCTGCACCTCATTGTGTGATGCAGAGTGTGTCCAAAAGCACTTTCTGCCTCTGCAGAAGGAGTCAGAGGTGCTGTTCCATCCACCCAGCACAGGATTGAAACAGCACCTCCCCCAAATTGCCCCAAAATGCAGGGTGTGGCTTTTACTGGAGTGGAACTTGTCATTTGCACAATAGAGGGCTCAATCCTAATGTGGAAAATCACACACACCACAAAGGGCGCCAGGGAATGTACAAACATCAGGGGGAAAAAGGCAGAAATTGCAGTTATTGAGTGAACAAGGTAAAAGGAAAAAGCTGTGACCTGGCAGGTGACCTTCTCCAGGCTGTTGTGTTCTCTGAGAGCTGCAAGTGTTTGTGCTACAGCTTCGACAGCACTGGATTCCAGGGCCACTTTGCACTGAGAAATGACAATAATTTCTTTGTTTGTGCATTAATGGGAAGGGGAGGAATCAATCTGACCAGCTTGGAGATGAATCTTTAATGCAAGGTACAATAATGTGCTGTCACTGGGTGAGGATGAGCCATAAGTAACACGGAAAATCCTTTCCCTGCTTGTTTGCATCTCAGGCCTTGGTGACACCCAGAGATTGGCAGCTCCCAATCTGTTTGTCCTGAGGCTTCCAAAATGAAAAGATTTCTAAATTCCTGCCACTTAACTGCATTATTTCTACTCCTGGTAGATTCAAAGTGAGTTTTTAAATGACCACAAAGAGTTTTGCAGCCTTTTCTTGTTTCTCCCATCCTGTCCAATGTGTTTATTTCAATTATTTAATCCCATTTGAAGTCACCTGAACACCAGACTTTTCCAGAAATGACATCAGTGCCAGTGCTGGCCTTCCTGACTCAGCCATGGAGCCACTCTGGGGAAATGGGATTGGAACAGGGAATACTGAGTGTTCCCCACAGGTTTCCAGATGCAGACCAGCTGTAGAGGCACAGGGGTGGGAGATTCCCAGGTTCCATTGGCTCAGGTGACTTCACACAGGTGCTGAGTGACATCCACGGGGAGCAGTGACTGAGGTGGGACCCAGGGAAGATTTGTCATCCTGGGATGTGATCTCAGCCAGATTTGCCATCCTGGGATGTGATTCTCAGTCATTTGCCATCCTGGGATGTCATTATCATCTGGATTTGCCATCCTAGGATGTGATATCAGCTGGGTCTGACATCCTGGAATTTGATTATCATCTGGATTTGCCATCCTAGGATGTGATTATCAGGCATTTATCATCCTAGGATGTGATATCAACCAGATTTGCCATCCTGGGATGTGATATCAGCTGGATTTGCCATCCTGGAATTTGACTATTATCCAGATTTGCCATCCTGCCTCCTGAGCACTGCTAACACCTGGAGGCTGATTCCTCCTGTAATTCCCACGTTGCAGAGGGTCTGTCCTGTGCTAAAGCCCCAAACCCACCTGACCCAGAGGAGTGCACACAACATCTTCCTGAATTTGGACACTGAGGAGAGCCCCAGGGATGAATCCACAGGTGGATTATGACCCAGAGCTCAGCCAGGACAGAGAGTCCTGCACCCCAAAATCCAGAATCCTCCACAAAACCAGGACAAATATTCGCAATTCCTTTGTGGTTCTCTCCTCAAAGCCATTCCAGAATTTTCCAGGGGAATTTCCTTGCAGCACACAAATGCAGCCCTTCCCAGCTTTGGCACCACGGGCAGACCAGGAGCCCTGGCTGCTGGAGCTCAGGGCTGCTGCTGGTTCTGTGAGGATTCTTCTGAAGTTCTTTCCAAGCCCTGTTTTGGAAACCAGCCAGCACTATTTGCTTCTCAAACAGAGGATATGGAATTACCGTAAATTATATTGAAAAATTAGATTTATTCACCGCTGTGATAATTGATCTCCCAATCGGTCTCGCAGAGTTAGCAGCTGGTAAGAAAATAAAATGCAATTTAAATTTTTATTTATTTTTCAAACCCCCCACTTTAATTCAAGCGTGACAACAAATAAGGGGGAGAGGAGAGGGCGAGTTTCTCACTTGCCAGTCCTCATATTAAATCCTGGTGATAAGAAGGCAAAGCAAGAGGTGATTGCAGAGGTGTTTGAGAAATTCACAGTTTGCTGGCATTAGGCAGCACAGGCTCTGCAGGGGGGGCTGATACCCTTGCAGATAATTATGTGTAATTGTACCTCAGCCCTGAGCAAAGGGATTATGGCCAAGGACGTGCCTGGAGTAGAATCCCCGGGCTGGGCTGTCACTCTGCTGGAGCTGCTGCTATTGATGTTGACAAAGCAACATTCCACAAGTGACTCCAGGAATTCAGCTCCTCTGTCAAAGCCTCTCTAACTGGGCCCATCAAATCTCTGACTGTTTTCTCTCAGGCCCTCAGAGGGAGAAGAACCAGCCCCAAAAGCTGGCGTTAGTGATGGCTCCTCTCATTAAGGCTCTTCTCTGTCAGCCCCTGCTCAAATCACATCACACATTACAGATGGAGACAGGATTTGGGTTTTACACCGAGATTAGCTGGGAGGAAATGTATTTTTATCTGCTGGGAGCAGAAAGAAAGAACTTCATAATTCACCATAACCCAATCACTTACAAAGTGATCGGCCAAATAGTGTTTGCAGGGGCTTGAAAAATCTCATGCTGTTGTGGGTAATAAAATAAGAATGATAATCCTGCTCCCTGGCTGAAGGGGAGCACAGGAATGGACACGTCATTAAAAGGCAGGTTAATGGTGACAGGGACAGGGGGAGATCCTGGCTGGAGCCAGGGCAGTCTGGCAGCCTCATTTACAGCAGCAGATAAACACCATGAGTTCCTAAAACTGCCAACCCCGCAACTTCCAACGTGGGGCAACTCTGGCTTCATTGCACAGAATATCGGAGGCTGGAAAAGCCATCTGAGGTCATCAAACCAACCTGTGAGCCATCAAATCCAACCTGTGAACCATCAAATCCAACCTGTGAGCCATCAAATCCAACCTATGAGCCATCAAACCAACCTGGGAACCATCAAATCCAACCTGGGAACCATCAAAGCAACCTGTGAGCCATCAAATCCAACCTGTGAGCCATCAAATCCAACCTGTGAGCCATCAAATCCAACCTGTGAGCCATCAAACCAACCTGGGAACCATCAAATCCAACCTGGGAACCATCAAACCAACCTGTGAGCCATCAAACCAACCTGTGAGTGATCCAATCCAACCTGGGAACCATCAAATCCAACCTGGGAACCATCAAACCAACCTGTGAGCCATCAAACCAACCGGTGAGTGATCCAATCCAACCTGGGAACCATCAAATCCAACCTGGGAACCATCAAACCAACCTGTGAGCCATCAAACCAACCGGTGAGTGATCCAATCCAACCTGGGAATCATCAAATCCAACCTGGGAACCATCAAACCAACCTGTGAGCCATCAAATTCAACCTGTGAGCCATCCAATCCAACCTGTGAGCCATGGAATTCACCTTGTCACTGGGTGTCACATCCAGCCCTTCCTTGGACACCCCCAGGGATGGGGACTCCAAACCTCCCAGGGCAGCCCCTTCCCATTTCCCTCTGTCCCTCCTGGAGATGAGGAGCAGGGAGGTTTGGGGGAATTGGGCACTGAAAGGGAGGTCTGGAAAAACACAGTTCTCCCCCAGGCAGTGCAGGAAATAGAGAGGGGGAAACAGGAGGAAATAGAAGGAAATAGAAGAAAACAGAAGGAAGTAACAGAAGAAAACATAAAAAAAACACAGAAGGAAAACAAGAAAATACAAGGAAACAGAAGAAAATAGAAAGAAATAGAAGGAAACAAGGAAATAGAAATAGAAGGAAACAGAAGGAAAACAGAAGGAAATAGCAACAGAAGGAAACAGAAGGAAATAGAAAGAAACAGAAAGAAATAGAAGGAAACAAAACATAACAGAAGGAAATAGAAGGAAATAGAAAGAAATAGAAGAAAATACATGGAAACAGAAGAAAATAAAAGGAAACAGAAGGAAACAGAAGGCCTGACCCTGGCACTCAAGCCAGCAAGTCAGACTGAAATGTTTCACCAATAATTCATGACTATTGGACAAATATAATTCATCCTGGCTGTGTTAGAAGCTTTGATACATCAGGAAACAAATTATTAGCTGGAGTGACCTTTTATATTCTAATTACAACAGTAAATAATATCACAGAAATAAAAAATGGTGCTGAGAATCCCAACGTAGCAGCAGTGCCACTGAAATCAAACCTTTCTGGTGGCACAGGGAGGGTTAATCACTCTGAGAATTCAAAATCATTTTCTTCCACACTTGTGCTGTGGCATTTACACAGATTATCACTGGGGTACAGCAACAAGAGCAGCTCACGTAGCTTAAAAAATACATTATTTATATATATATTATATATATAATAACATATAATAAAATAACAAGCACCCAGGCAAGCCAAGTGTATTTTTGTTCTGTAATCTTCACATCCAGAAGCCACCTCACTTGCAGGATCATCCTTCTCTGTCTGCAGTATTGTTCCAGCAGTTGAGTAGGTTAAGAACATTTGTATTATTATTATTATTATTCCCACTATTTCTGATTTGCATGCTAATAGTTATCTAGCAGTTCAAATCTCAATTAGGAGCCCACACAGGCAAGAGCACAATTCATGGTGAGGTTGTAAATGTGGGAATGTACTCAGGCTCACAATGAAGGCAGCTCATCACCCAGCACTGGGGTTTAGTATTATTAATTTGGTGTCATTGAAAGCTTCAGAGTGCTTGCTTCAGTTAATGCACGTTCCTGAGTACATTGGCTGCTTTTTATTGGGATGGATTTTACGTTTCAATCACACACAAAGTTGCCCAGGGCCTTTCAGCAGGGCTTTTTTTTCTTTCATAGAATCAAGGGAAATGAAATGTGTTGGTCCATCAGCACCTCTCTGACAGGATTTGCCTCACCAGTACTTGGGATGGAAGAAACCCTGCAAAACTGCTACAAAAAATGGAATTCCCCACGCCAGAGCAGCGGGGAGGGGGCTAAATGGGGATTCATTACTGCCCTTAAAATCACATCATCATCATCACCACCTCACAGCCCAAGTCCTCATCCTGAACTTGCCAGTTCTGTTTTCCCTGGTTTTCCCTTTTTTTTTTTTTTGGCTTCTCAGCATGGAGAGCGTGACTGGCAGTGCACTGAGGGCTGTGAAAACAGGAGAGACAGAGCCAAGGGCAGCAAGAGCCTCTGCAGAGAAACCACAAACACTGCAAACAAAGGCGAGTTCAGCCTGGCTGGGGACAGAACCGACTCGTTCTGCTTATTTAGGATGTTTTAGTAACGGTGCCAACAGGTTATCGGGACGTGCTTTCAGTGCAGTGTCCCCCAGCACGGTGACAACGGCCACCTCAGCAGCTTCTGAACTCTCCTTCCTCCCCTCCTGCACTCGGCAGCAACCTCCAGGTAATTATCCACAAGGGCAGAGCCCTGGGAAAAGCCATTTCTCACTGCACTGCTGCTCCAGGGCCAGCGGGTTAAACAAGTGATGGAAAACCTCTGGGAGCTGCTCTCCTGCTGCCCCTCGTGCTCGTGGGGGCCGTGTCCTCCACCCCAGCACGGTTTGGAGAGGCTCGGTGGCACCTTGGGGAGGCAAGCAATGGGCAGCAGCAGCACAGGAGACATCCAGCTTGTGGTCAAACGGTAGCTGAGAAGAGGAATGGGGTAAAAAAATGCTGAAAATGTTTTTGTAATAGCCACTAAGCAAAGGAAAAAATCAGGTTTTGGGGAAAATCACACTCTAATTTAGCCAGCTCCAATAGTGGGAAGTGTTTAAGGAGCAGAGTGAGCACACACAGGCACTGCAGTGAGTCCCATCCCTGGGACAAGGGGTGCTTGCAGATGGAAAATCCGTGCTCCCTCCCACCAACCACCTCTGAAGGACTTTAAAAATTCTGAGAACAGCCCCAAAAGGCAGCAAAGCAAACGGTGGGAAGGGCAGGGCTGCAGCAGCACAGGATCCTCCAGGATTCCTGTCTGGATTTTGGCACCTGCTGAGAAAAGAAAAGGATCCAAGTGCTGGTGTGCTCACCAGACCCCTGCGATCATCAGCCCTGCCAGGACGCCGCAGGATTAAACACGACTCAAAGAAGGTTTCTTAATTGTGACTTATTACTATGGTAACACCAGGCAGGCAAAGGGAATTATGCAAGGTCCGCCCCAGGGGTGGGAGAGGGAGAGGCAGCTCCGCTCACGGAGCACCTGGAGCTCAACAGGTGAGGCAGGGAGGGAGAACAGAGAGAAAAATCTGGTTTTCCTCACTAATTAGCAACTCAACAATTAATATTGCAGAGGCACCTGGAAGGCCGATCTCTCCCTGAACCACTGGGCCTGGTGCAGAGCCACAATTTTGGTTGAAATCAAAAGGCTGAGGGAATTGGGATTGTTCAGAATGAGAAACAGAAGTTTTGGGGTGTCCTCATTTTGGCCTTCCAGTGCCTAAGGGAGCCCACAAGAGGATGGCAGGGGTGCAAGGAGAGGATCCTTAAGGTCTCTTCTACCCAAACCATCCTGTGATCACATCTTGCAAAAAACACAAAGTTTCTCACTCCTGAAGTGAAAGAAGGAATTTACCCCAAACCTCACCACAGAATTCCTCACTTGGACATTCCCTTACAGCCTGGCTTGGGTAGGGCACTGTTCCTGGGGTGTCAGCCCAGAAATGGATCTGTTATTGTTATTTCTGGGGTTTGTTTCACACCACAGCCTCCAAAAAGCACTCGTTGCTTTATAGGGGGCGAATTAAACCCCTTTTATATCCCTACAAGGAAATGATTAGATAATTACTCAGCACTAAAGCAGAACATATAAGAAAGTGCTGTTCTCATCATCATTCCTTGAAGCATCTTGTCATTATTATTAGGAAATGATCTATTTGTGCCAGGCTAATTCATATGGATTGTAATTCCAGGACATAAATTACCCTGCCATGTGTACTCAGAGCAGAGAAACAGCAGCAGAGGTGCTCAACGTTCAAACCAATTTGCTAACAGGCTTTTCCTCCCCAACCTACTGCCCTCCTTTCTAATCTGCTGCATCCCCAAGAGTTCCCAAGGGCAGATGTCCATATATATTTATTAGAAAGCCGTGCCCTAAAACATTCGAGGTTACCTCTTGGAACTTATTCACGGGCTCTGTCACAGAGAGAGTGGTTTAATGGTGCAGGAAATCCATCTCCATAAAGCTGTGTGCATCCTGCTCTAGTGGTGACACAGAGATTATGGTCCATCAAATAAGTAAATTAATTTAGTGCATGTGAAGGAGGATGGGAGCAAACAGAGAATTCCTCTGGTGGAACTCGCTGCAAGCACCAAGCTCCTCTTTCCCTGTCTAAACCTTTGGATGGCTTCCAAGAGTTTTCCAGAGTGGCCAAACATCCACACCAAGTGTTTGGAAGGTTCTGGGAAGGCTGGGACTGAACCTCTCGTCCCTCGAATCTCAGTGGTCAAACAGTTTTTCTTCCTTGCCCCCCTGGTACCCGCTCCAAGGTGAAGAACTGCAGGGACTCCTCCCCACAAAAGGATGCAAATTCCTCATCCCTCCCCATCAGAACCTTTCTCCTCCTGCTCTGAACACAGACGGATCAGCTCTAACTGCCTCGGGTCTTTTTTATTTATTTTATTTTTTTTTTGGCGATATTTCACTTTCTTCAACCATTTCTCACCGAGAGGGCGAGCAGAGGCGAATTTTAAACAACCCCGAGCTGTGATTTCGCTGCCTTTGGCATTTCCCAGCCCTGTTCTCACTCTGTTAAACACCGGCTCTTCGCAGGGAGGGAACGAGGGGCTGACAATCCGTGGCTTTGCATAACAAAAACCCCGTTTAGGCGAGCAGTGGGGGACGGAGACACTTCAGGAAACCAGATAATCCAGAAACTGGTGCTAATAAGTTATTGACTTTCCCACTGCTCTTCCAGGAGCAGCTCAGGGCTTCCGGTAATCGCTTTGCTTCCACCCTCAGAGTCCAGCTGTGGCTCTTGCAAGAGCTCATTTATGGCAGCTTGTGATAATGGGATATTTCAGCAATGTCAGCTTTTGCACAAGATATAAAAATCCGCCGATTTACTGCCCCCTGCTCCCAGTGCAATCAGAAAAGGCGAAGAAACCCATAAAGTGTGGCTCAGGCACGTTGAGGTGGACACGGCTCCCCTGTCCTGTCCTGCCCTGGTGCTGCTGTGCCAGGAGCTCAGCTCGGGGACAGCTGCCGGGGACAGAGGTGGGATGCTGAGAGAGCTGGGAGAGGTTATTTCTGCTCCAGTCTCTGACTCTGACCCCTCTTTGTCCTGCCCAAAAACCAATTTGTTAACAGACAGATGAAATCACACCAGGGTTGGAAGGACCACGCGAGTCCTGTTCTCCCCCCAGCCTGTTTGGGTTCCTGGGGTTTTTCCTCCCCCGGTGCAGGATCTGCTTTTTCCCTTGCTGAATTCCAGAGAGTTCTCTGAGCCTGCCTCTCCAGCACCCTGGGGTTCTCCTCCCAGTTTTGTGTCCCATTGAGGAGGCTCCTTGCCCCTTCAGCAAGACCTTGATAAATAAATTAACCCTGGGCCCAGCACTGAGCCTTGAACAGCCACAGAACTACTTCTGCTAGTCCTGACCTGGCTCTCCAGGACACCCCTGCAGCTGGAGCTAAATTTTAAATTTGAGGCTTTAAATCAGGCAGCTTGAGCACAGCCAGACCAGGGTTTGGAAGTGCTGGTTCCAGGATTGATCTGGGTGAAATTCAGGGCAGTTCTCAGGGCTGCAGCTGTGAGCAGATGTGACACAGGCAGCTCTCCCCTCTAATTGCACCAGACTGCATCTTCTTGGGGACCTGCAGTCTCTTATGCTGCCTTTCCAAAGCACCTGCCACAGCAACATGTTGATGCAAGGAGGCTCCCAGGCAGGGATCTGATGCTAATTAAAAAGATGAGCACGCCAGACCTTCAGTTTATAAATCAACAACATCCCTGCCACAGCCAATTTACAGCAGTGAGTTCTTACTGGGGGCAGTGACAATCCAGCACCAGCCAGGTAACCCCAAAAAATGCTTCACATGGAGCAGGGAAAAATACTTTGCTAGCAGGGCCGGAGGAGAACAGAGGGAGCAGAGGGACAGAGGGAGTTGTGGGCTGGTGGCACTTGGAAAGCATTCCTGCAATGTGGGAAGGTCAGGAAAGGCTTCAGAAGAAGCAGGGGCTCTCGAGCAGCTGCCCTGCTAATGAAGCACATCCATCTCCACCCAGCACACCCCGTGTCTCTCTGCCTTTGGTGCAGCTGATCCAGGAAACCAAGACTTGCACGTTGGTGTTTTCAATAAATCCTGACTAAATAATCACAGCTGGGCCCTTCTGCCCTTAAAAGCTGAACATTTTCTACAGCAGCGAGGAAAGTTTCTTGATACGATGGCAGGAGGGAAAAGGGGGGCAGGGAAGACTTTCTGGATTTGGAAGGAGAAAATAATAAATATATTTTTCCCCTTTTAACTGAGGCAGCTTTTACAGCCAAGCTAAAACACTGCAGGGACTCCTGGGGATCAGATCCTGTCAAAGGTTTGCATTTCACGGCTGAGCTTTGAAAGGTGAGGGCAGTGCATTTGCTGGGAGACAGAATGATAACTTCGTCCTTCAGGCTGAAATAACAGAGCTGAACATATTTCCATTCAAACAGGAGCAGAATCTCGGGGATAAAGGGTAAGTGGGTGTGGATGTGTGCACTGGAGGAGAAGCAGAACACAGAACATCGCTGTGAGGGTCACAGGGGACATTCTGTGCCCCTGGCAGGATGCCCTCAGGGCTGGGCAGTGCTCGACCCCCTGGGCTCTGGAAAGCAGGAATTGTTTAATACAGAACCGTGTTAAACAATTGTTTAACACAGAATTGTTTAACACAGAATTGTTTAACACAGAATCGTCGTGGGATGGGTTGGGTTGGGAGGGGACTTAAACCCCATCCTGTGCCACCCCCTGCCATGGACAGGGACACCTTCCACTATCCCAGGCTATTCCAAGCCCCGTCCAACCGGCCTTGGACACTTCCAGGGATGGGAATTATGAGACCTGATAACAACCCTGCCCTTCAGGGTTCAAAGTTTGCCAGATGAGCTGAAGGAAGAAGAGCTGATCCACCAAAACCCCTCAAAGGGCTCCATCCCAGGGAGAGCAGCAGGGGAGAAATCAATAACTCGAGCAAGAAACTGTAATAACAGCTGACATTTATCCAGCATGGATAGCCAGGTGTCCCCAAACGCTTGACAGATATTACAGGCTGAGCTGATTTACAAGAGGGATCTGGCTCCTTGCACAACATCGATTGCCACGGTGAGGAGAAGGAACTCCTGGGGATCCTGTGGTGACCTCCAGGCACCTCTCAGTTCCTGGGGATCCTGTGGTGACCTCCAGGCACCTCTCAGCTCCTGGGGATCCTGTGGTGACCTCCAGGCACCTCTCCATTCCTGGGGATCCTGTGGTGACCTCCAGGCACCTCTCAGCTCCTGGGATTCTGTGGTGACCTCCAGGCACCCGCCCACTCCTGGAGATTCTGTGGTGACCTCCAGCCACCTCTCAGCTCCTGGGGATTTTGTGGTGACCTCCAGGCACCTCTCAGCTCCTGGGATTCTGTGGTGACCTCCAGGCACCTCTCAGCTCCTGGGATTCTGTGGTGACCTCCAGGCACCTCTCAGCTCCTGGGGATCCTGTGGTGACCTCCAGGCACCTCTCAGCTCCTGGGGATCCTGTGGTGACCTCCAGCCACCTCTCCACTCCTGGGATTCTCTGGTGACCACCTGTGTACTCCAGGGTGAGTGTTGGGATGCCCTGACCTTCCACATCCCACACAGTTCAGTGTGGATATTCTCTGCACCAGGAATGAGGCAGCTCCCATTTGGGGGAGGCAAACATTTGTTTTGGGCAGCTGCACAGAAAACATGGCAATATTGTGATGTGCTCAGAAGCACCTTCACGGTGCTCTGCTCACCTTGCAATCTCCTCCTGCCCATCAGGAGCCCAGGCTACACATCCCTCTGCTTTCCATCACACAGGGAACTATTCCAGGCAGCTCCTCGCCCTGGATTTGCCTTTGGCACAGCAGCTCAGCACAAGCAGCAGTGACACTTTGAACAAGGTGTTTCCTTGTCTCTGCCTCAGCCTTACATTCCTTCCTCAAAGGGAAAAAAGGAAAACAGGAGGCGATAAGAACAGGATTCAAAGGCTCAGGAAAAAAAACCAAAAAAACAACAAAACAACCAAAACAAACAACAACCTTGGAGCTGGCAGGGCAAGCACAGATCTGATGGCACTGAGGGCTCCAGGACCCCAAATGCTTGTTAGGCTTGAGGCACTGAAGTGCCACCACCCCATGTGCCACTGCCCACCTGCAGCAGGTGATGCTTTGTCTGTGCTGGGGTCCAAACAGGCCCAGCAGCACCAAGGGAGTGCTGAAACCTCTGTCATTTCAAAAGATCTGAAGGGCAAATGTGTTGGGTTTGCACATGCTCACCTTCTGTTAAAAGATCTGCACACTAGGGATGTTATGGAGGAAAAGCAAGGTGGAAAGTGATGAGGAGCCAGGTAAAGGAGCTTGGCTGACAGGAATTAGGCTGAGCTTTCTCCCAAACGTTAACTTTGTCCAGTGCTCTCCAGAAGGCAGGGCTGGGGTGGTGGCAGTGGCTGCACTCACCTCCAGCCGCTCTGATTTAGGGATTTTAAGTTCCCTCCTCAGCAGTGGGGTCTGTCCAGCTGCTCCCTGAGACCAGGGGAGATCTGTTGTTATCACTCACCCTCCCCAAAGCCTCGGCAGCAAACAGCCAGCCCGAGAGGATTTACGAGGAACACACCAATCCCAAATCCCTCTTGTTAAAGTTTATTGCTGTGGCAAATCTCTGCTGCAGAGGGAGGTTGTTGTAGCAACGCTCTGCCGCGATTTTAACTTCACCTCTTCTCTTCTCCTGCCCCCAGAGGTGTCATCTCCAGCACGGAGATGCTCAGTGAGGTGGCAGAGGCAGGGCATGCCCTGGACCCTGTCCTGCTTCCCCTCATTTCACACCCATCACAGGCAGCTCTGCATCTTTTCTGGAGGAAAGCACTGCAAACACGTTACAAACACACCCACTGCCAAAGCAGCTCCCAGGCTGAGCGAGGCACAGCCATCCCTGGCACAAAGTTAAGCATGCAGCCTCCAACAGTTTGGATGAAGCTTTTTTTTTCTCCCTTATCCATCATGAATTTAGGTTAGGAAGAAAACTCTCCATGGACACCTACCTAAATCCAGTGTATTTTGACTGTACCCCATTTATGGTGGTTTTTCAGTTTGTGGTGCCCAGAGCAGAGGGTGCAGCCGCTTCTACCACTCCTGTTAGCAAGAACATTCCCTTTGCTCCTTCCAACCCTCAGAGGAATTTCACCAGCAGGAACCAGACAAACACAGACCCTTTTGTTTCACCTCATTCAGCTGTAGCCTCGTGTTCCCTGCACGAAAGCCCAGCACTCCCATCTTAACACCGGCTGTAAATAACATCTCGCTTTCCTTCCCCTGCTTTTCCATCTCTCCTAACTGCACGCTACATTTCTTCCCTGCAAACACCCAATTTAGATGGCATCAGGAGGTGCTAACAAAAAACGCTTCACTGTCTTGTCAGCAGATTACAGCAAGGCATCTCATTCAAATTTATCCAGTTGGAAACAGAAGTAATTGTTGTGAACTTGAAAAATATATGATTTGGAAGAGGGGGGTGGGGGAAGCTGCTCACAGCATCGCTGGTTTCCACCCAGCTGTCCCTCAGTCTTCACCCGGGGCTGGGGAATCGGGAGCTCCATTGTCACCTTTCTTTGCCACATTTAGCTGGGGCACAAGGAGCGGGATGAGACAAGGTGTAAATGTACACAAGGTGGAAATGTACACAAGGTGGAAATGTGCACGTGCTGCGGGTCCTGGGCTGGCTCTGCTCGCTCAAAACGGGAAAAGCAAATCTTCAATTAGGACAGGGGCTGTGCGGTCTGAGGGGGAGCTGCAGTGAGGTCCCTGTCCCTCCTCCTCTGGTCACAGCTGCCCCTTCTGACAGTGACAGCTTCATTTCCAAAGGCAGGAGCAGCAGGGAAGACTCGAATCCCAGAAGAGTTTGGGTTGGGAAAGACATTAAAGCTCATCCAGTGCCACTCCCTGCCGTGGGCAGGGACAACTTCCACTGTCCCAGAGTGCTCCAAACCCTGTCCAGCCTGGCCTTGGGCACTTCCAGGGATCCAGGGCTTCTTTGGGAAATCCATCCCAGCCCCTC
Organism: Irena cyanogastra; assembly: GCA_013397155.1. Lineage (NCBI taxonomy): Eukaryota > Metazoa > Chordata > Aves > Passeriformes > Irenidae > Irena > Irena cyanogastra. The sequence goes on along the minus strand of VWZV01017096.1, from coordinate 22,173 downwards.
CCCACCCTCCCAGGGAACAATTCTTTCCCAATATCCCATCTAACCCTGCCCTCTTTCAGTTTAAAGCCATTTCCCCCCTGTCCTGTCCCCCCTTGTAAACAGTCTAGGGAGTAGTGACACCTGAGGGACACCGGCCTGGCATTACAGCAGAGACCTTGAAAATGGGGACAGGAGGCGCAATGTAGAAGAGAAGAGACACAAGATGACAAGACAAAGGACAGGAGATACAGCCCAGGGCTGTAAACAACTCCTCTCTAGTACAGAAATACAAATTGTGAGCAGAAAAGGGGCAGGGAACCAGAGGCACAGGTTTAAACTGCTGGCATTCCCACAATCCCTTCCTCTCCCTGATCCCCGGAGCTCCAGGCACCAGGAATGTCCCAGCACTGCCACCAAACAGCTGCCACCACGCTCAGGAAATGACAACACCAAGTCCCAGCACAGGCCCTGCCACTCCCTCAGGTCAGAACCTGGCTCTGAGCCACAAATTAAACAAATTAGACAGCAAATTAAACCCTTTGGCCCAAGGCACAGAAGGAGCTGGGGGTGAGCTCTGACATTTCCCTCATGCAGCCACATCATTGGATTCAATCCATGTGAAAACNGAGATTAACACAGCATAACTTTCCAACATTACACATACAGTATTCACTTTAATATTTGTGAAGAGCCAATCATAAAATATGGATTTTTCACAATCCAGAATTACTCTGTGTGATCAGCTCTCCTCATCCCAGCTAAACAACCCCTCCCAGCCCTGCAGGAGTGCAAAGCAACTCACTCCAAACCACAATTTGAAGTTATTGTTGTTATTTCTGTTGCACAGAGACCCCCGGGTGAGAGCCCAAGCAGAACAGGTGTTGCACATCCTTTATTTCAATTAAATACTGTAATAAGGAGAGCAGCCCAAGGCTGCAGGGAGCCAAATTAGAAAATTGCATGGAAAACACAAATAAAATGGATCAGATTCACCCAGGTGAGGTTCACAGGAGCGTGGCTGGGAAGGAATGAGGCAGGGAAAGTTGGTTCCAGGCAAAGTCCCTCTCACAGGGACATTTTCTGCTGGTGGGGAGGAACAAATCCTGCCCCAGATGGAGCCTCCCAGGTTTGTCTGAGACTGTCACAGAGCTGAGAATGAACTCAGGCACCTGCTGTTGAACATCCACACGAGCCCAGCAGCTGAAAGCCTTTGGAAGGATATTTTCCCAGCAGACTTTTAATTTTGGAAAAGAAAAATGGACTAGACCAGAAGCTCTCTGCTACCTGCCCAGGACATCACTTTCCAAAGGCAGCTCACCTGGGAGTCCTGGAAAAGAGGCTTTAAAACTCAGCCCTAACACTTTGTCCTCCTCTGCTCCATGTTCTGGGGTCCTGCATCAAAGCAGATAAATAGCACTAAAAAAATTTAAAAAAAGATAAAAAGCATCCAACTCCACACCCACACTGCCAATAAACTGGGATCCTTTGCCTTGGGATGGAGCCATTCCAGAAGGGAAGCAGCATTTACAAAAGATGACACTGATTTTGGGAGAAATAGATTTGGAACAGTGGAAACACAGCACTAAAATCTGCCTCTCCTTTTCTTTGAGATTAAAAACCCCAACACAGCCCTTCCCTCAGATTCCTCCCCAGGAAGATGAAGCCAATTTTCCAGCATCCCAATGAATATTTCAAAGATGAGTGTTTCCTTAAGCTAATTGGTGCCCATTATCATGGAATTAAAAGCCAAATGGATTGAAGGCAATTGAGTCTCATCACTTTCATTATTCTCTTTTCCCCAAAGACATTCCTGATTTTTAACTCCTCTGACCCCTGGGCTTTCAGACAGGTTTTCTGACAGCAGGAGAGCTCAAGGAAAGGTCCATGAACTACAGAGGGCAGGAGGGACAGGTGGGGAGGCAGCATAAACAGCTCCAGAGGGAATTCCAGCAACTGGGAATGTGCTCCCACCACTCTGCATCCACCCCTGACCCAGAGCCTGGCCTTGCTGCTCACCACATGGGCTTCTCCCTGCTAAATCTCACAGGTAAATTCAGCTTCCAGTCCAATCCCTGCTCCCCAGAACCCTGCCTGGCTGGACAAACTGCTGGAGCAGGGCAGGTACAACCATCAACAGAGAATTTCTCCTTGCCCTGATCTCCAAAACACAACTGAAAGACTTCAGATTTTTAAATAAATGTAAAGACTGACACAAGCAACAGGTGACAAAGAAATTCTGTATTTCCCTGCTCTCACAGCTATTCCACCTATCCAGAATCGCTGGGATTTTTCCTTCAGGTCCCACCCCAGTTTGTTTTTTGCCTTTTCTCCTTGTTCCAGGCAAACCAAAGCCCCGAGGACAGCGGCACTGAGCAGCTGCTTGTTTGAGAGAGCCCAAGTGGGCACTGGCACCTCTTAAACCCTGGCACACAGAACTATTTATTACTCCTCTGAAAGGCTCCCAGGGAAGCTTTTGTGGCTGAAATGTGACTTTTCCCCCTTTCCCATAAAGGAAGAAAACAAACCCAACCAGCTATTGCAGGCAGCTTCCCATTTATTGCCACCTCCTCCAGCAGTGAGCACTGGGGACTGTGGTGAGGAACTCCAGGAACTGGGAATGGTTTCCTGCTTTTGCCACTGTCCTGGGCTGCAAGATGTGGCTGGGGTTGTGTGTTCTATTATCATCTGTCCAAGGCAGGGCAGTTATCTTCTATCCATTGTTTGTACTGTTGCATTTGTATTTTTAGTTTTCCTAGTAAAGAACTGGTATTCCTATTCCCATATCTTTGCTCAAGAGCTTTTTCATTTCAAAATTAGAAGAATTCAGAGGGTTTACATTTTCAATTTCAGGGGAAGCTCCTGCCTTCCTTAGCAGATACCTGGCTGTTCAAACCAAGACAGCCACTGCACTAAACAGGACTGCTGCTCCGTTCTGGAGCTGGAATTCCCTTTGGGAAGGCTGTCAGTGCTCTGATGAACAGGCAGGGCTCTGAAGGAGCTTGAGGAGTGTTATAAATGCGCAGGGCCAATTTTTCCAATCAAACAAAAAATAGATTTATTTGACAATAAATTTGGTAAGAATTATAGAAAAGAGCCACAATGCATGTTGTCAATTTTCGAGCCCAGGTTATCGATAGCTGGGTGAACAGCGACCTGACCCCTAGAGTGCCAGATCAACCCTGTTCATGTTGATGTCTTGGAGTGTGGGGTTTATATACAGTTTATTTCACCGGGGGCAAACTAGTATTCAGAGTCTCAGTATCTTTAGATATTCAATTTTTCGTTTGGCTCTGTCCCAGCGAAGACAATGCTGTTCTAGGGAAGTGATGAATATTGATGAATTTTATCTGGGTCCAGGCAGGGTGCTGATGTCTCAGTGATGGTGCATATCTCCATCAGATATCTTGTCAAGGTGGTGATGGCTGGGTGGACCTCCGTTGATGACAGCCCAGCCACATCTTTAGAATTGGAAATTCCTTCCTGGAACTCAATCAGTGTTACAGGCACTACACCCCCCTACAGGAATGTGCCTCTCAGGGAGTGTGGCCCATACATGTCTCAGTTTAACAAAATACATCTTTATACATATATTCTAATATCATGTGATTACATATCTCATAGGCACGAATTAAAACATACATCTATAACGAGGAGTGATCTCAAGTCATGCCAAGCTCAGCCTTCCCCCCCTCCCACACAGGCTTTTTGTTCACTCGCTGTTTACAGCTCAGAATTATTGTCCTTGTCAACGCTGGCATGGAAGGCAAGGATTCCTGCTTTGTTTGTGGCTCCCTCCTTTGCTGCCCACCTTTCCCCCCTCCCAGGCTGGCTGTGTTCCTCACTCAGTTTGTGTGACACGTGCAAGTCTCGGAGGGAGCAGAGCTATGGCAACAGGAGTTGTGCAGCTAATCCCTGCTGCAGAGGGCTGAAATCACACCCTGCACAGCAGCCCTGCTTGCATTCCTGGCAAACCCGTGGGAAGAAGCCCCAGAAATTCTGGACTGGGGGAAAAACTCAGGTGCCACGTGGGTCAGGGCAGTGGGTTTGGAAAACTGGAGCCTGGTTGAGGGAGATGGTGGGAATGGGGCCTGGAAACGTAACAAGAAATGGCAGAGGCAGTAAAAGTGGCTGGAAATTGGTAAAGCCTCCCTTCTGCTGCATTTCTGCTCCAGGTCACTATTTCTGCTCATGTACAGGAGGTGATAATCCAATATTACACCCCTCACAACCCTCCCTAAACTTTAACTCCCTCCAGCTGGTCCCAGGCTAAGCCAGACCCCACAGGGACAAGAGCACAAACTGCTCCAGCTGGGCTGAGCCCCCTGCCCAGCCCAGAGACCCCCAGGGCTTGCTGGGCACCAGCACGGCCACCAAGCCCCAGCTCAGCCCCTCAGCACCACAAATATTTTCATTTTTCAGCAAATCCCTCTACTCTATTTCTACCTGGTAAGATATCAGTGATGTGAAGCTGTCTCTGCTCCCCAGGATATTCCTAACTCCATCAACACCAATGCTGTGGGACACCAGGAAACTGCTCCTACCTGGGAAAAAAAATAGAAATTAAACAAAAATCAAATAATAGCAAAAAGCCCAAAAAAAACCCTCCCAAAAAAAACAAAAAACAAAAAAACTCCCCAAAAACCCCAAACAAACAACAAAACCAAAAACAAATCAACAAAAAAAAACCCCAAAAAAACCAAAAAACAAAAACCACCAAAAAAAAAAAAAGGGACTAAACACTTAAACACTGCACACAGTTAAAAAAAAAAAAGCCAAGGAAAAAGCAGGGAAGCAAACCTCACTTGTGCTCTCCATTCAGCTCCACACTGGGAATTAATCCATGATTCACAACTTCCCATCCGTGGGCTGAGAACCAACTGGTTATGAATGAATATTTCTGCAAACTAAAGAACGTGCAAGGTCTGCTCTAAGACAGCTTTTACACCAAAACCACGATTTTACAACCAACAGCTGAACCCCAAAAAGAGCTGCACAAACTCATCCCAACCCTCACCTGCTGTAGGGGAGAGCTGAGACTCCTGGACCCACAAAGGGAGGGGATTTTGGAGTAATCCCTCTTTTCCACAGCCATAAATAAAGGATGATGCCAGACAGGTGTGGGCTGTTCTGGAATTTGGGTGGGATTCAAGCACCATCCCTTTTGTAATTAGTGAGAGGTATGAATGGAGAGCTGCTACAGATCAAATCATAATTTATAATAATTGATATTCACATGTAGGTAGAATAATTTATTATAAATAAATAAATAAGTACATAGAAGCTTTTCTTTTTAAGGGAAAAAAAATTAGATTTGAGATTAGGCAACAAAAAACTGGGGGAGCCCCCTCAGGGTCCCTGTGCTCAGGTGCTCCTCCTGCCAGACAACACCTGAGCTGTGGTATTGTTCCCAAAATCCTCCAAAATCCTTGGGATAAATCAGATTCCCTAAGAGTGCTTTGTGGTGTCAGTGAGCCAGGCATTATTTTATTCTTGCCCAGGGTTTGGGTGTGTGGCTGACAAAGCTCTGGCCTCCACATAGACCTTGACCCAAAACTCTTCCACTTATTTATACATTTTTACTAAACAAAATATTAACTGTCGCTGGCTCTAAGCCACACAATTCTCTTCATCAATCAGCATTTGATTGATTATTAATTTTTTGTTTTCCTACTTATCTGGCCCATATCCTTTTGTCCTTTTATCAGCAGGGACTTTCCAGGCCTTGATCTCCTCTGGATCTTCTCTGGATCTCCAGCATCCTCCAAGTGCCAGAAATTGAAGTTCCCAGATCTCCAAGTCCCTTTGGCTCAGTTTGTTGGGAGCTGCTCAATGTTGGTTGCAGCAAATTTAAGGTTTGAGGTGATTTAAAGATCAAAAATCACAACAAGGGCCTGTGAGGAAACTCAGCTGGCGCTGGCTGCAAGTGGGCGCTGCTCACCGTTAATTAAAACAACTCATTAAAAATTATTAAAGGAAGTTATTTCCAATATTGCAGCCTCATTGAACTTGAGGGAGATGGGTATGGGACAGAAAGGGGAAGGGGAGGGAAAAAAAAGGAAGGGGAGGGACCTCCATGCCTTGCCTGGCAGGGGATTCCAGAACGTTCCACACCCTCCTGGAAGCTCGGCAGCTTTGGGATTCGCCTGTCCTGATTCCTGAGGGTAAGTTTTGGTCTGTTATCACTTTGGGATCACTTTCTTCCCCCCTGGTTCCATGTTCGGGGATATTTTGGCAGGAATGGGTGGTGTGGTGAGTTCTCCCATGGAAATTGTCCATGTCATCTCAGGGTTTGCAGATCTTCAAAAGTGAGTTTGGAGCAGAATGAGCTCCTGAGGGGCTGGGTGTGCTCAGCAGTACCTGTTTGTCAGGTGCACAGGCCTGGAGAGTTGGTATTTTCTTCTTCTTCTTAATTCTCCTTATTCATTTAATGTTATTTTTACCAATTTCCTTATTAACGTACTTTAATTCTTTTATTTTATGAGTCAACTTCAGTTGGGGATTGGCTTTGCAGCACCTGCCTTGTGCTGAGTCTGCCTCTATAATTAATTCTCTGTGCTCAGGTGTTGCTTGTCTGAGCTCTGGTTTAGGCTGGAGAGCTGGAACAGGAGCGAAGTTTTCCCCACTTTTATTAGGAAATAAAACAGTGCAGTTTGGCTGATTCTGCTGCTGGAGACCTGGGGGAAGGAAAGGTGTGAGCACCTGCAGAAATCCCTGATGAGCCTTTCAGCTTGCACAGAAACATGCAGATAAAGTGGATTTTGGGGAGAATTTCACTTTGTTCAAGCTGCACCCCAACATCTGCTGAGCACCTCAAACCACAGGGACCAGCAGTGTGTGCTCAGTTTCTCAGTGTTTTTGGAAATCCTGCTGCTCTGGGTTGTGCTGCTGGTTTTATTCCAGCAGTGCCTGGGATATGCTGGGTGCAGGTTTAGGAATGAGCATTAAAAAATTGGAAAGAGGAGGTGGAAAGTAGAAACACATTGCCTTTAAATCCTCGTGGCATCTCCATGGGAAGCTGCAATGTTTAATTAATTTGGGAATAGAAAATGGATGTGGGGGAAGCCCAGGGGTTCCTGAACATGGCAAAGGCACTTCAGGAAAAAACAGAGGGGTTTGAGAAGAGGGATGAGTACAAAATTCAGGAAAAACCAGAGGGGTTTGAGGACAGGGATGAGGACAAAATTCAGGAAAAATCAGAGGGGTTTGAGGAGAGAGATGACAACAAAATTCAGGAAAAAAGCAGAGGGATTTGAGGAGAGAGATGAGGACAAAATTCAGGAAAAATCAGAGGGGTTTGAGGACAAGGCTGAGGAAAAACCAGAGGGGTTTCAGGACAGGGATGAGGAAAAAATTCAGGAAAAATCGGAGGGGTTTGAGGACAAGGCTGAGGAAAAACCAGAGGGGTTTCAGGACAGGGATGAGGAAAAAATTCAGGAAAAATCGGAGGGGTTTGAGGACAAGGCTGAGGAAAAACCAGAGGGGTTTCAGGACAGGGATGAGGAAAAAATTCAGGAAAAATCGGAGGGGTTTGAGGACAAGGCTGAGGAAAAACCAGAGGGGTTTCAGGACAGGGATGAGGACAAGGCTCATCCTGAAGGGCTCCTGACTAACCTCTGGTGGCTGTAAGGAGTTGTGGAGTGGTCCCTGGCAGGAGCAGCTTGTCCTTGCCTGTCTCCAGGACAGGAAAAGGCAATTTTACACGTGTTGCTGATAAACTTTGAGCCTCTCTGCTATCGCTTTATGCATGTCAGGATTTGTCAGGGTAGGAAAGCAGATTATTGCAGATACTGCAGAGCAAGGGGCTCCCCACTGTGGCTTTGGGATCAGCCCTGGGTGGGCACAGAACAGCTGGGAAAGGATTTTTTTTGGCTGCCCTGTGCAGGTCAGGCTGAAAATGCCCCCAGTGCAGGCAGAAAATGCTGTTTGACACAAATTGGGAAGCAGCTCTCCTGAATTTCCAGGTGCTGAGCAAAATGTGCTGCCTTTACCTGCTGGAACCTCTTGGTAGGTGAAGCCTGTCCTGGGGACTGAGGTGTTGGTGGCTCCACACACCTGGCAGAGCATCTGGAGCCATCAAAAGTGCTAAATGCACAAAAGCCTCCTTTCTTCCTGGGAGAATCCATGGCAGGAAGCTTCATTAATGCACAGAACCCCCAAAGAGTCTGAAAATTCCTTTAATGGAATAGTTCCAGCTAGTGCAGCACTGCATTCCACCCAGAAAATAGGAACTGAGTCCATCCGTGGGAATTTACTGGGAGTATCTGAGGTAACTTAATTATTTACCTAATTCTGAGCTTTGGCTCTTCCTGGGGGCTCTCATTGTTTCCCCATAAGCAAAGAGCAGCTTGGAGCCTGCCTAGAATTTACTTTAGACCGAGTGAAACAAGAATAAATAGAGCAACAGAAGTGAAATCTTCATTTAGAGCAGGTGTGCTGGGCTCCTCTCTGCCACGCCACATTAATCCAGCCTGCAGCCACCACAGCTGCCCTGGCAGAGCTGGAAACCTGGGCACACTGAGGGGCAGCAGCAAGAAGGGATTGGAAATTCTCAGTTCCAGTGGGCCCATTGGAAATTCTCTGTGGTTTTGAGTCTTCAGATGCAGTTTTATTTTAAAATGGATTGCAAAGCAGTTTTAGGCTACTTCAAAGCAGTGCTCAGGATGGAAATGTGCTTTTTTGTGTCCTGGAGGAGGGTGGGAGAGGTGTTCAGGTCCTGTGTGGTACAGCAGGGTTTGTAGTCTCTTGGAGGGCTTGAGTTTGGAGGGTCTGAGCAAGCCAAGCTTAGGAAAGCTCAGCCCAGCCATCTCCTCTCTTTTGGGGCATTTATTGCCTCTCCTGAGGATGTTTCCCAATGCTGCAGTGCCTGGTCTGGTGTTAAATGTGGAGCAGAAAATGCAGAAATCCTCCAGTGCTGCTGGGGAGGGAAGCAGGAGGGAAAAAGCAGCTGAGGGAGGGGGAGTGATCTCTTCTCCTGGTGGTAACCCAAACTCCTGGCCCAATTCCTGCTGAAACCTGATTAACACAGATCACTTCCTTCAAAATTCTCTTTTAAGGTATTTTAAGGAACCTTTTCTTGTTCCAATCTCCATTCAAGCTAAAATTTTGCCCTGGGAACAGGAGAGGTTTTTTTTAGCTTTGGCTTTTCTGTCAATGTCTAAGCTGGTCAGTAAAAAAATTCCCTTTATTTCTCTGTTGCATGTTATTCCTCCCATTCCAGCTCATGGGATGGGGTTTGTTTCATTAAAAACAAAGATGCAGAAAGGCTTTTGGCTCATGTGTTGGGATGAGGAATTAGAGTAGTGACTGACAGTGAAAACCAGGAGTTTTTTTTGGAAGCACAAAGGGTTGGAAAAGCATTCCTGCCTGAGCAGGGAAGAGGAGGGCATTGGAGAAGGGTGAGCTTTGTTTACAGTCTCCTGAGCAGAGGTGAGAGATCGGAGCAGTGAAAAGTTCAGCAGTGATAGACTTGGTAAAAGTTGCCCTTGACTGCTTACAGGCATCAGTTTAATTTAAATGTAATAAAAACCTAAAAGGGAAAATTAAGATGCAGAAAGCAGTTGAAAAGCCTGTCTGAAGACATCTGCAAAATGGTTTTATTCCCAGCAAATATAAGAAAACTGTTTGGGTTTTTTATTGTCAAACAATAATTGCGCCTCCATTTATAAAACAGCTTTTACAACCAAATCTCTTTCATAGATTGCTTGCAAAACAACGCAGAAGTTGATTTATTTTTAAACCCCGTGCCCATAACCCTCTTCTCTGTGGTGGCAGGGAGCTGAGGCTGTGAGGGAAGGGGGGTTTGGCAGGGCAGGGACCCCTCAGCCCCTGGAGCTGTGAGCTGGGTTAAGGCTGAGGGAGGATTGTTCTGCTCTTCATCTCCAGCTGCACCAGGGGAGATACGGCTTGGATATCAGGAAAAAGTGTTTTATGGAAACAGGGAGAAGGTTCTGGAATGGCCTGGCCAGGGAGGTGCTGGAGTCACCATCCCTGGGTGGATTTAAAACAGACTGGATGTGGCACTCTGTGGTTTAGCTGAGGTGTTGGGGCTGGGTTGGACTCGATCTTGAAGGTCTCCTCCAGCCTGGGGATTCTGTGACTGTGAATTCTGTGATCTCACTTGGGTTGTGCTTTCCCTCCACCCAATCCCTTCCCAGTTGTTCTCCCAGTCCAGCTTTGTCCAGGTCCCTCCAGCCTGGTGATTCTGTGATTTTGTGATCTCACCTGGGTTTTTCTTTCCTTCCACCCAATCCCTTCCCAGTCCTTCTCCCAGCCCAGCTTTGTCCAGCTCCCTGGAGAAGTGCTCCCTGTGCTCTCAGCTCTCTGCTGGGATCATTTGAGCAGAGCTGTGCATTCCACTCCAGCTCGCAGCCAGGCCTGAAAGTGAAGTGATCTGCTTTCAATAAATACAAAACTAGAGGTGCCTGTGTGCCTTTCCCTCTGAGATCCCACTGCTGTCTCCAGAGAAGGAGGAATGTTCTGTCACACAACCCTGTCACCTCTGGATCTGGGAATATTTTGAATATTCAGTATTTGGTGTTGAGGTGTAGGAGCTCTCTCAGCTGTGCAAACCCCTTTGGGTTCAGCTGGAGATGAGAGACCACAGGCACAGCTGTGCTCAAGAGTTGGGATTTTCTGCGAGGGCTGAAATGGCCACTGCTCTCATGATCTGCATTTCTCTGTCCTCTTCTGATGGCAGCTGTGAAATGAGGAGGTTTTGACCTGTTTGCTGGGCTGTGTCTGATGTCAGGAAAGCAAAACAATGCCAGAAGGCCCAAGAAAATCCTGACTTGGGCTTTGTGCTTAGAAGGCAGGAACTGAACCTTTCCCTGGGTGAGGAACTTGAAACCTACAGCCAATTAATAACTGCTGTAAAATAGTGCTTCAGTCTGGAAATGCTGACAGAGAATTCAGTGCACCTCACGGAGGGCAGAGAGGTTACAGATTAATTAATTAAGTTTTGGAAAGTCTGTAATCCTTAGACAAAGGGCTCTGTAAATGTAATATGCACCAGCTATTACTGCAAGCTCCTGTGGTTTCAGATGGGCTGGGGACAAGAGGTGCCTTGAAAAGAGAATCCCTGAGGTGGCCAGGCCAGGTTGGCAACAGTGGGAGGTGTCCCTGCTGTGGCAGGGGGTGACACTGGATGAGCTCTGAGGTCCCTTCAAACCCAGATTCTTCAGCAGGGAGAGCCTGGCTCGTGTTGTGCTCTGGGTCTGTGTTTGGGGTTTGGGTTTCTGAGACTCCTGGGGGCTGCCAGGGGTGAGCAGCTCCTCCAGCTGTCGGTGTGTGTCTGTATCCAGATGGGTTTTGGTGACTGCAGGGACCCCAGCCCCGTGTCCCCTGTCCCCAACATCAGCTTTTTACAACCAAATCTCTTTCACAGATTGCTTCCAAAACAACGCAGAAGTTGATTTAGTTTTAAATAAAATAAAACTATTTTTATTTTCATGGCAGCACCTGCACAGTTCAGCTCAGCTGATCAAGCAGTGTCCTCTTACAGCACTGTCATTTGCTGTCCTTGGTGACAGTGACAGTGCTGTAAGTGGCTGGAAGTGCCCCAGGACAGGTCCCTGCAGTGCCCAGGACAGCGGGGATGTCACTCAGATGTCACTCAGATGTCACTGAGACTCAAAGCCTGTAACCCTGTGCTGAGCTCCACTGAAGGATGTGGCTGCTGTGACCTGGCTGAGGAGCTGCCTTTGTCCCCATGTCGGTGACTTGGGTCACCAGGATGTGTGGTGGCACCAGGCAGTGCTGGTGGGACCCCTCTGGAGAGGAGCTGTGTGTCCTATCTGTGCTGCTGCCAGGAGCCAGCACTGCTGTCACAGGGGCTTCTCCCTGTCCCCTGGGGGGGACTGAGCCATGTCCCTGCACCCAGCCTGGTGGCCTGGCTGTCCTGCCAGGCTCTGAGGGCTCTGAGCATCACCTGCTTCACTCTGGCTCCTGCCAGGAGGGACCACAGGGAGCTGGAGCACCCCGTGGCCCTTGGCACTGGCAGGGACTGGGAGAGTCCCGGGGACAGGAAAGCTCCAGGTGTCTCTCAGGTTTTTCCCTGAGATCCCTGAGTGCTCTGAGGGACCTCTGGAGCTGCTGGTTGAGCAGTGGGAAGTGGCAGAGCTCTTCAGAGACCTCGCTGGGGCCAGGCAGCACCAGATGGGCCTGGCATGCTTGGCTTGGCCCCATCTCCTCCTGGAGAAATTGCTCGTCTGGCTGGGAGCCATTCCAGTTCAGATGTGGAAAAGGAGCTGCTGGTGACACTCCCCAGGTTTCAGTCCTTCCTCCCCCTTCCCCACCACCTCCTCCTCGCTGTCCTAATTCAATTTAATATTAAAGTAAAACACTGAAGACATTATCCCAGAGCTTTCATCTGACACACATCAGCCTCTTCCCAATTTGTCAGGTCATTAGCAAGGCAGGATAAATGGAAGGGAGAGTCAGGGGGAGGCTCCAGGGGTGGCCAGGCAGCGTTTTGAGAATGGGTAGGTGGGATTTGGGGTGAGCATGGGCTGGGCATGGACTGGGCAGCCCTGGCTGGTCCAAACCTGGCACTGAACATTGCCCAGACTGTGCCAGGCGGGGCTCTTGGATTCCTGTGTGTGCTCTGGGGGTTGTGGTGCCAGTCCAAGGGTGGGATGTCCTGTCCTGTCCTGTCCTCGCCTCTCCTCCATGACTCAACAATGACATCAGGTCAAGTGCTCTCCCGAGAGTCAGAGCCTGAAAATCCAGAGCTCTGAGCATCCAGAGCTGCAGCACCCTCTCACTGTTGTTAGTGTCTGGGAAGGTGCTGATGCTGCTGAAGCCTGGCCCTGTGGATTTCACTGCTGCCATCTCACCTGGATAACAGAGCAGAAATAACCAGGGGTGCTCAGAGCTGGGAGGGACCATCAGCACTCCTGCAGCCAGACCAGAGCTGAGAACTGCAGACAAATCACTCTGGGCTTCAGGAACAAGCCCAGCTCTTGCTGTGCAGGCTGGGCTGGCCTCAGGGATGTTTTGACAGACTTAAATTCTGGAGTGGAAGCTCAGGTGCAGCGATTTGGGTTCACTGGAGCTTGAAGCAGCCTGGGACCAGAAGGTTTGATTCTCTCTGGTTTGGGAGGGGCTGGAAGATTTTGATTCTTCATTTCCACAGGTTTATTTTGCGTGTCAGAATCCAGATGGAACCTTGAGCTTTTCCACTGACCAGGGTAATTCTTCAGCCCTAAATTGCAGTGAGAAGGACGGAACTGAGCTGAGATTCCCAGGGCAGCAGTGAATCTCAAAGAAACACTTTCATAAAGAAACACTGAATTGTTTCTGGGCCGAATCTTTGTCCTGTTGGCCCCACCTGCTCTGTTGGGAAACCTTGGCCACTGAAGGACCTGGAGAGGTTCTTTGATGAACATTTTCTCAGAAAGCACAAACTGGAGCAGGAGTTTTGCATTTGCTTGATCAATCTTCTCTCTAGCACACGCTCAGTGCTTGGATGAATGAGTTATTTAAGTGTATTTGAAGGTTATGACAGACACCTGTAAACAGGCAGATATTGATAAAAATGTCATTTGGAGGCAGATCTGTGCTTTCCTTGCAATCCAATTACTCCTGATGGCGAGGAGCCCAGAGCTCCAGCGCTGTGCAGGGACCCAGAGTGTGAGGGACAGGCTGCCCTGAGAGGGAACACGAGCAGGGCCCGATTCCCCTCTGGCTCCAGGAGCTCATGGAGTTGTGACTCACACCAGAGCACAAAGGGACTGACTCCAGATGTGTCCATGGGCTTCTCCTGGCCCTGGTGTCAGCTGGAGGTGCTGAGGGACCCTGACCTGCTCCTGAAGTTGCCCAGCTGGAGCTCTGGCTCCAAAATAAATCCCTTGGAGTATCCCTTGGGTAGGTCACAGGGAGGAGTTTCTGTGGCTCTTCCCAGAGGAGCTGTGGCTGCCCCATCCCTGGAGGTGTCCCAGGCCAGGCTGGAACCAGCTGGGATAGACTGGGATGGTGGGAGGTGGGTGGAGTGGGACGAGCTGTACCTTCCAAGCCATCCCGTGATTTTGTGACTCTTTACTCACGGTGAGAGCAGCGTGCCTTCATCCAGGTGAAGGCAAACCTAGCCAGATGTGGGCATTAAAAATGGATTCCTTCAGCCTGCCAGCCTTCATCCAGGTGAAGGCAAACCTAGCCAGATGTGGGCATTAAAAATGGATTCCTTCAGCCTGCCAGCTCTCCAGGAGCTCCTCGGAGCTTGGGAGTGGGGATGTTTTCAGCTGGAAGTGAATCGTTCCTGATGTGCTGCTGGGCGCTGACACGGCTTTAATGGGGAGCAGACACCGCGAGTCCGCCGGGCACTGCTGGCCTCGACCTCCTGCTTTCCCGAGAGGAATTCCTCCCTCTCGTTACCTTCCCCAAGCTGGGGAGTGGTGGAGAGGGGATGGAAGTGCTTGTGCTGTGCAGTTCTCTGGCAGGGCTGCAGTCCAGGGCTGCCTGCAATGCAATGATTGTTTGGTGGCAGCGTGAGCAGTCGGAGAAGTGAAAACAAAGAGCCAAGGTTAATGGAAGTTGCATTTCGTCTGGATTGCTCTGATTTCCTGGTTTATAAGCTCGTGCTCCATGCAGGTGCTTGGCTTGTATCTTCATGCTGTCAATAAAGCCAACGTGTTTGAGCAGACAGGATTAATGCAGATTTTAAGGGCTATATTTAGAAGTAATTTAGCTATCATCAGTCAGAAGGGTGGGGAGAGATCTGATGGTTATTCACACTGATTGAATATTCTATTGATAGAGATACTTATTAACCCTAACCGTGTCTTCCCAGCGTGTTTTCAGGTCTTGGACAAGGGAAAAATTGAATTTCTTTTTCTCAGTTTGAGAGAGGGGCAGAATTGCAGTGCTGGAATGGGCTTGGAGGGAAGCAGAGGCTGGTCAGTGGCACCCTGAAGGGACCCTGGCACTGGGTGGTGGCAGTGGGACAGCTGCTGTGCGAGGGGACAGCAGGAGTGCTGAGCAGGGAGGGGCTGGCTGATGGGTTTGGTGGCACAGGAGTTCAGGGTGTTCAGAATTTGGGGACGTGTTTGAACTTCTGTTCCTCATTGAGCGGTGAATTGACAAGCTCAGAGCAAACCTTTTCCTTTTTTTTTTTTCCTTTTCCTTTTTTTTCTTTTCCTGTTTTTTCTTTTCCTTTTTTTTTTTTTTCCCCAGGGGTGTGAGAGGAAGGGAAAAAGTCTCTTAGGGAGAGATTCCTGCACAAAATGGCACTGCTGTGACAGCAGGACAGGGCTGGGACTGTCCCCTGTGCTGGCACTGAGGGGCACCTCTGCTCCTGGCACAGCTCTGGTCCCTCATGGCAGGAGAGCCCAGGAGGGGCTGGAGAGTGCCCAGGGCAGGGAATGGAGCTGGGAGACTCGTGGTGGAGCTGAGGGGCTCAGCCTGGAGAAAAGGGGGGACCTTGTGGCTCTGCACAGCTCCTGCCAGGAGGGGACAGCTGGGGGGTCACGCTCTGCTCCAGGGAACAGGGACAGGAGGAGAGGGAACAGCCTCAGACTGGGCCAGGGCAGTTTGGGGTTGGATTTTAGGGACAGTTTCTCTGTGGGGAAGGTGGAAGGGGAAATGTGGTGTCCCCACAGCTGGAGGTGTCCAGGGAAGGGCTGGATGTGGCACTGGGGGACAAGGTGGGGATCGGGCACAGCTGGGACTCTGTCACCTTGTGGGGCTTTTGCAGCCTCAGGGATCCTGTGCCTCCTCTCCATGCCTGGAGATCCCTCCATGCTACACCAGCTCCTTGCTGCAGTGAGGTGGAAAAATCCTACAGAAAGGCTTCAGAAAATCCTACAGAAAGGCTTCATAAAATCCTAAAGAAAGACTTCAGAAAATCCTAGAGAAAGGCTCCAAAAAATGAAGGCTGCTCTCCTGGAATCAGTGGCTGGCCTTGCCACAGCTGGCATTTTGAAGTTCCCGTGTGAAAGCAATCCTGGTGTGAGCAGTTGGTTAACATAACACTCTATTCCTGGTTAAAAAAACCAACTTACACCTGTATAAACTGGTTTTATTGATGCTGTGACTCGAGTCCAGCGCAGAAACAAGTGTGGGGCACTCCCTGCAATTCCATCTCTGGTCCCAGAGCCTCTGCCCTTCCCTGCCCTCACCGAGATTCCTGAGCAGAGATTTCAGTTCAGACAGTGCAGCCACTGCTCTGGCTTCCAGGAGCATTTATAAAATGGAATTACCAGGAATAATCACGGTGATTAACACACAGAGGTAGGGAAAAAAGGAGAAGATTAATTACAAATCTGTAATTCTTCTGCCAATATGAACAGGGAGGGAAGCTGGAGGAGTTCAGCAGAGCTGAGGTGGGCACCCATGGAATTTGGGCTGGGCTGAGCTTCCCAGGAAGAAGGAGGGAAACTGAGGCACTGAGCTGGAGAATCACTGGTGTTTGTTATGCAGAAAATCAGATGGGAACGGGTTGTGAAAGCCCTGACTCTGCTCAGAAATGCCTTTTCATTAGGCTGAGTGTTTTCTGCTCGGGATCTGTGGAAGTTGCCCAGGAATGGTGGCACAGCTGAGAAGTGCCTGTGTGGTTTGATGGAGGGAGGAGGGTCAGGAGGTGATGGGAGGCTGCTCCGAGCTGTTCCTCCCAGGCCAGGGGTTCCGGGTTTATTAGCACCAGCGGAGGGGAGGTCTGATTCCTACAACTAATTGCCTTTTTTTTTTTTCCTGAAGATGCAAGCGGTTGATAATGGCAGTAATTAACACCGTAGAAACAAGGTCAAACCCAAGAACATTACCCACTAAAAGTCACTTTTCCCGAAAGTCATGGCAAATTCATTGCCTTGGAGTAGCTTTAAAAAAAAAAGAAGAAAAAAAAAAAAAAGGAGGCAACTGATGATGAGCTGTTTGAATTATGTAAATGCTCAGGTATCCATGGGGTTTGACCTTTTTGCAGATGTAATTTAGCATTCAAGACACTGTCATCTTGCTGCCAAAGTCAAATTAGATGCTTGCTACTGCAATTGATAGCTGCTAGCAGATCTCCTCCAGAACAGGCAGTCCGGAGAGGCAGGGAGGGCAGGGCTGTGTGTGCTGCAGGGCTGGGGGCTGCGGCTCAAACACAAACTGCTGGAAGGCTGCAGGATGCAGTTCAGGTGAGCAGAGGGCTCTGAGAAAAGCCCACACCTCCTTCCTGAGGTCTGGCAGCACCCACAGCCCCGGGAGGAGGCTCAGGAGCTCTCCAGGATTGTGTTGGGGTTGCTTTTCCAAGGTGGTTCAGGAGCTCTCCAGGATTGTTCTGAGATTGCTTTTCCAAGGTGGTTCAGGAGCTGTCCAGGATTGTTCTGGGATTGCTTTTCCCAGGTGGTTCAGGAGCTCTCCAGGATTGTTTTGGGATTGCTTTTCCAAGGTGGCTCAGGAGCTGTCCAGGATTGTTCTGGGGTTGCTTTTCCAAGGTGGTTCAGGAGCTCTCCAGGATTGTTCTGGGGTTGTTTTCCCAGGTGGTTCAGGAGCTCTCCAGGATTGT
>VWZV01017094.1:191970-224341 GCA_013397155.1 Irena cyanogastra | reverse complement strand
TCTGGGAATGCTTGGCTGGGTCCTTGGCCCAGCCTGTGCTGGTGTTTGGCCAGGTGTTCACTCTGCCCGTGTCCTGGGAGGTGTTTGTGTCCTGGGCCCAGTCCTGATAACAAATCCTTTCCCTTTCTGCCACAGGTGTTTGCCTTGGCTGAGAGTCTGGGTGGCTACGAGAGCCTGGCAGAGCATCCGTAAGTTCATCCTTCCATCCTCAGAGCCTCAAAAACCTGCAGGGCCCCACAAAATTCCCACCATTTCCCAGCCCCCAAAGCTGTTTTGCTGTTTTGCCTGTAGTGAACCCCAGAGACTGCTGTGCAGCCCAAAGCCAGGGGAGATTCCAGAGGGAGGGAATTCTGTGAGAGGGCAGAGAGAGGGGAATTTTGCCTGGAGGGCTGAGGCACAGTTGGTGTCCATGGAGACAATCCCAGAAGCTGCAGAGTGTTGGGATGAGGAGCAGCTTGGACTGAGGAATGCCCTGCTCCCTGCTCACACAGGGGGCACGGTCACTGTGTGCACCCAGCTGCCTCTGGTCCCTGGCAGGACCTCCTGGGGTGTTTTAACCTGCCCAAAATAGCATCTTCAGGGAATTGCATTATGTTACTCAAGGCCAATTTGCTTNCAGAGAGAGGAGGTGTCAGATGCTGCTGCCATTTCAGGGCTGCTGGCAGGGAACCAGCCGAGCTGGTTTTACCAAGTCCCAAGTTCTTGGGATAAAGGCTCATTTTTATCCCTGCAGGGCCATCATGACCCATGCCTCAGTGCCTGAGGAGGAAAGGAAAACTCTGGGAATCAGTGACACCTTGATCCGCCTCTCGGTGGGGCTGGAGGATGAGGAGGATTTGCTGGCAGACCTGGACCAGGCCCTGAATGCTGCGGTGAGTGGGGAGTTCCCCTCCAGAAATAATCCCCACCCAGCCCTTCCCAGGGGCTGAGCCTTCAGCTCCTCCCAGAAGGGCCCTGGGCTGTGGATTTAAAGTTTCCCTGTTTGCAGCCCTGCTCAGGCACAGTTCCCCATGGATCCAGGAGAATCAAATGCTAGAATGTGCCTTTAGTTTATGAAAAGGAAAATAAAAATGTGTGGTTGCTAGAGGGGCAGAGCACAATGATCCCTCCCTTTCCTTCCTGCAGTTCGCATAAACCTTGAGGGTCAAAAAGGAACTCGGAACTGGACATGGCTGTGGACACGGACACGGAAAACCAAACCATTCTTGCTTTGCCTTTGGGAATTCCAGCCTGGGTTCCTGGGACTCTCCTGTGCTGCTGTTGGGTTGCTCTCCTGGGCTGTGCAGGGTGTGCTGGGCACAGCCTGGGCTCTCCCTGCCAATGCCTGGAGCCAGGAGCTGTGTGGGAGCAGCCGTGGGCACCCCGGGAATTGATCCCAGCTCTCCCAGCAGAGCTCAGTGTTCCCTCTGCTCCTGCAGGGTTTGGGCACAGGGGCTGGTTCCTGTTACTGCTCTCACCCATCAGCTCAGCTCAGAAACTTGATTGAGCTCAGATTTATTTTAATTAAGTTGGAAATTTGCTTAAGAGCTTTTTCTTCTCTTGATGTTTTATTGAAAATGAAGTGAAATCCAACACCTGGTAAATAATAACTTTCTAAAGAGGAGTCTTTGTCTCTTTTAAGAAAAAATAATGTGCTGACTGGAAATTATTGGAATCATTTTAATTAAAACACGCTTTTCCTTTCATTGCTTGTGTTTCCATGTGCACATGCACCTTGTGTTCAAACTCAGGGGATGGAGTGACCCTGGAGCTGTTGGAATTTCCCTGTGGGAAGGCAGGATGGTTGGAGCTGAGGAGAGGGGATGGAGCTGAGGCAGGACAATTCTGTACTGGCCACTCCCAGAACATCCTTCATTGCACAGAGGGATTAAATCCTGACAGAACTGAAGTGAAGCTGTTCCCACCCAACCCTCCTCATTCCACAGCATCCCAGACTGGTTTGGGTTGGAATGGACCTCAAAGCCCATCCAGAGCTACCCACTACACCTCAGGAGCAGCTATGACATGAGGCGGGGCCAGCTGTCCCAGCACGTTAAAGATTGTTAGTGAACGAACTGGGATTCACGAATTTCTGTAATTACTGTTGATCACAGTTGGGTAATTAACGCCTGTGAAGGTGCCCGGGGCGGGATCCGAACCCGCGGCAGCGGCGTCCCCTCAGCCCGGCCCGCCGCGTGACGTCACGCGTCGCGTGCGCCCCTCTCGGCCAATCAGCGGCCGCCGGCGGATTCGAACGGCGGGGCGGCGGCAGCGGCCGTTGAGTGTGCGGCGGGGCCGGCAGGGGGCGCTGCGCTCCCCGGCGGAGGGGCCGCCATGGCCGGGCCGGGGCCGTACCCGGGACCGGGGCTGGGGCCGGGGCCGTACCGCGCCACGAGGCTGGTGAGCACCGAGCGGGGCTGCCGCGGCACCGGGCCGTGCGGGTGCCGGGGGCGCGGCTGCTGCGGGGGGAGCAGGGCGGGACGGGACGTGAGGTGGCTCTGCCCCTCGGGACTGCTGTCACGACAGAGGGGCGCATAGGGATGTGCCGTGCCCGCTGCCGGTGCCCTGGGACATCTGGGTGCTCTGAGGCCTCCATACCTGCTGTGGTGACGGTGTTCAGGGACACCCCCTGCTCACTGTCGCGACACGTGGGTGCCCTGGGATCCTCCTCGCTGTCGCGACACGTGGGTGCCCTCGGACCCCCTCGTTCGCTGTCGCGACACGAGGGTGCCTGCTCCTCCTGCTCCGTGTCCGTTTTCTCGGTACGCGGGTGCCCGGAGTCGCCCTGCCCGCTATCGCCACACGGGGGAGCCCTGGGACGCCCCGCTCGCTGTCGCGACATTGGCTGCTCAGGGACACCCCGTGCCACGACATATTGGTGCCCAGGCACCCCCTTGCCCTCTGTCGCGCCATTGGGTGCCCTAGGACCCCCCCTACCCTCGCGACATGGGGTTACCACGCCCTGCGCTCTGTCTCGGTAACGTTGACGCCCGGCTGTCGTGACATGCGGGCACTCAGAGCTCCCCCGTGTCACGACACGCGGGTGCCCCGGGGCGCGCGTCGGCTCCAACGCCGGTGGCCGCTCTGTCCCCGCAGTGGAACGAGGTGACCCGGTACTTCCGCGCGGGGATGCCCCTGCGGCGGCACCGGCAGCGCCTCCGCTCGCACGGCAGCTGCTTCACGGCGGCCGAGGCGGCGGACTGGCTGCACCAGGTGCTCCGCAGCAACAGCAGCTTCGGGCCCGACGTCACCCGGCAGCAAACGGTGCAGCTCCTGCGGAAATTCCTCAAGAACCACGTCATCGAGGACATCAAGGGCCGCTGGGGCGCTGAGAACCTGGAGGACAACGGTGCCCTGTACAGGTACTGGGCTGCACACGCATCCGTGGTGCCTCGGGCTGGGAGCTTTCGTTAAAAACGCTCAGCTCTGCGAAAAGAGCTTGCTTTGGGTTAAACGTCCTGCGTGAAAAGTTAATTGTTAACATCATTTCGCTCCTCTGCGTGTTTTACTTCGCTCCTGTGTGTGTCCATGCTTTTGTCCATCCGAGGTTTTTGCTGGAATTCCAACTGCACTGCGGTGCTTTGGAGCGAAGCCAGAGGGCTTTGCAGGAGCTGCCTGCTGGGTTTGCTTCTCTGGGACCTTTCGCACAAAGTCTGGGTGGGAAGCAGAGCCAGCAGCTCTGAAATTTAAGGTATTCATGGCCCTCACTTCTCACGTTATGGGCTCAGACTGTGCCAATATCTTCAGCTTGACTTTGGCATCAAGAAAAGCAGCCTGAAGCTAATTTATCATATGACAAATTTAAAAAAACCCAACACTATTTTTCTTTTTTTTAGTGAATCTAACAGAGTCACACTGGTATGGAATCAGAGGTTTTGTTTTGTCAAGTGATTTATTTGATTACAGATAAATTCTGAATGTATTTAACACTCCTCCCATTCATTACAGATTTCCTCCAACATCTCCAGTCAAACCTCTACCAAGCCCACCAAGGGAGAACTTGGAAAACTCCTCTGGAGACAAAGGAAAACTTTTTAAACTGCCCAGCTCATCCAAGAGGGGTTTGAAGAAACAGGAGTTCCTGCAGTCTGTGGTAATAACTTCTGCTCCTCCCAGCATTGCAGTTGGCTTGTATTGTCTTTATTCTTTCAAATTTAGTGACACTGCTCTGTTGTGGCATCTTCCCTTAATAAAGAATAGCTTAGACTTAAGGAGTTGAGAAATATTAAGGAATAAATTCTTATGAGAGGGGTTTTTATTTTGGTTTGGGTTTTCTTTGTTTTGTCTCAGTGCAGAATTATCCCTGCTAAGGGATTTTAATGGAGGAGGGAGGGCTGGAAGGTGAAGTTCTAGAAATGATCTGCACAATATGCCTTGTGGAAATTTAATTTATCTTCGAGGGACAAATAAAAGGCACAAATCATTTAATTGGACATCTTTTTGGAGAAGATAGAATGTGTGTGTGGCCTTTGATTCGATTGAGATTTGCATGCATAAATTCTGAATTTAGGTTCCAGTCCTAAAATATTCACATATTAATACATCTGGGTTTGAGGTGGTTTTACATTTTAAATTGCTGATTTGGGGTTGATGAGGGCTTTTTTCCGTTTCTTTTCAGTTGTATATTCTATTTCAGTGCTGAGGCTGCAGGTTGCTCCTTGGCTCATGTGGGATTTAATGTTCCACAGAATGCCCTGTTCTTCTAATTCCAATTTTCTCTAAGTTTTAATTGCCTTAAGAGGCTCATTTACCTTACAGAATAAACCACTCATTTTCAGGAAAACCTAGCAAGACCAAAACCTGATGTAAGAGAAGAAAAGAAGGAAGGCACACTGCAAAGGAGGGAAATAAGCCAGGAATATGTGCAGGAAACATGGAGAAAAATCATCCAAATCCAGTAAGTGAGGAACTACACCCAGCACCTTCTCCTCAGTGTGAAGTAGCCCAGTCAAGCTTTTACCATTTGTTTTTAGTTTTTAAAACTATGTTTTAAGTTGAATTTTTTTTCTGTTGTTTACACAGGTTTTCTAGTCTGTTTATTAACATTGGATTGTTGCATTTAAGGAATTTCTGATCGTGTGCTGGTGCTGAAATGTATTTTAAGCACCACAGGTGCTCTTCCTTGCTGCTTGTCCCAGGGAAAAGTGTCCCCAGTTGTCCTGCTGGAAGTGAGGAGTTATCAAACAGCACTTTAGCTCATCAGGAGTTTGGGAATAGCTGTGGGAAGAACTTGTTTTCCTTCATCCCTTGCAAATGTTTGCTCTCTTCCTCCCCCAGTTTGCAAACCATTTTGGGACTGCCCTCCTTGGAGGAGGTTCTGCAGCCAGCCCAGATCATCCCCGAGTTTGTCATGTACAACATGAGCAACACCAGCAGACACGGGGTGGTGATCCTGCAGGACAAAGCAGGTGACATTTATTGCCCTAGATTTGCTTTAAAAGTCTTTATTTATGAATAATAATTCATCTGTTTCACAGTCTGCTGTTTACACTTTTTCCCCAAACCACAGCACAGCTCAGGGACCTTAAATCCCACCCCAGCCCTGCCATGGCAGGGACACCTTCCCCTGTCCCAGGCTGCTCCAGCCTGGCCTTGGGCACTGCAGGGATCCAGGGGCAGCCACAGCTGCTCTGGGAATTCCCTCCCAGCCCCTCCCCACCCTCCCAGCCAGGAATTCCCTCCCAATATCCCATCTAACCCTGCCCACCTTCAGCTTGAAGTTATTCCCCTTTATCCTATCAAAGTGACATGTGCAGCAAGGTTTAAAATCAGTTTTAAATTTAATCTTTTGTGCTTTAAGTGTTATTTAATGTGTGTGAGCCATTATTAGCTGTTAATTATTTGGGCTTGTGTCTCAAAGTTGCATTTCTCTGTTTGGGTTTCAGAAGACCTCCCTCACTGGGTGCTGTCAGCCATGAAGTGCTTGGCCTACTGTGAGTCACTGAAGAGTTTTCAAGTTCCAGAAACCTCTTTAGAGAGCTGAAAGGGAAATGTTTGTGTGTGTGAAATCAGCTGTGATGTTTCAGTTCAGAAAGCTGTGGGTGGTTTCCTCTAATGCAGTTTTTTCAGGAGTGAAAGGGACTTTGCTTTTCCAGTCCCTGGCTTTTAGCTGGACCAAAACCCTTCCTACATGTTATATTAAACTGGGGAGATCAGTTTGCTTTGGTTTGTAAACAATCAACTCTAAATTAATTAGATGAGTGCCTCTCAAATGAAACCAGAGATAATGAGCTTTTTTTCCATGTGCTGAGCATCCTTTTGCTCAAGGAGCTTGAACTCCCTGTGGGAGAAGTGGGATCACTGCTTTGGAAATGAAGGGACATACTAAGGGGTGCTGATTATTTTGCTGAGGAACCTATAAAGACCATAGATTAGTTTTACTTTGTTTATTTTCTTGGTGTGGAACAGAACTGAGCACAGCTCCTCAGTGGCTGCCTGGAATCTCTTGCACTGGTTTTGCTTACCAGTTGTGCCAAATACAATATTTGTGGATTGCTGATAGGATTCTTTGCTCGTGAAACAAGAATAAATTTAGGCTGATCTTTTAAAAATTTCTTTTCTAACAGGATTGTGGATTTTTGGTGTGATTTCCTTTCTTCCCCTCTTTTCAGGGCCCAGGCACAATGACATGAGCCAAGCCACCTACAGTGGCTTTGAGCGGGACGTGTTCAGAACTGTTGCTGATTATTTCCTCAGTCTTCCTGAGCCATTGCTTACTTTTGAATACTATGAGCTCTTTGTTAATATCTTAGGTATGTATGAATTTAGAAACAGTCAGGGAAGCTCTGAGTTCAGATCAGCTGGGGGACAAATGTGTGATTCAGAGCAGAGCTTGGCCCCCTGATCTGTGTGGGAGCTCCAGTCTGAGGAGAATCATCACTGCTCCATTCTGTATTAGTGTTAATTAAAATGTACTCCTGCCTCATGATTCCCCATTTGAATTGCTGTTTCAGCTCACCTGCTAAATATTCAATAACAAAAACTTTAAAAGATGTGCTTGTTCTCCCTGCTCCTCACTATTGCAGTGTTACCTGTCTTTGTTCTTGCATGTTGGTTGCAATGGCCTTGTTAAATTGCTTTGGGACTGAACTAAAGTCTTCTTAATTAATATCTTAATATCTTGGCTTTGTTGTCTGTCTGCCCAGGTAGCAGCTCTCTGAACTGGTTCATTTTCATGCCACTTGCATCTTTAACATCTCTTTCATTTCCTGATAGTTGTGTGTGGCTACATCCAAATTCCTGATCTGGGCAGTGGAAAGCCTTCTGTCCAAGAGGAGAAATGTGACCCTCAGCCTTCAAAAACTCCTCACTTGAACTCTTTCAAGTCCACTGAGTGTCTTCTCCTAAGCCTGCTCCTAAAAGAGTCTGACAAGAAGGAGGAAGGAGAAGCTTCCAGGAGGTTTTGCTCAGAGGAGCTGAGAGCCCAAAACCAGCACGGAGAGAAATGGCAGCAGCACAGACTGCCACGTCAGCAGGGGAGTGCTGGGAAGCTGATAGGAGGGAGCTGCCAGAATCTTGCAGGATTCAGGAATGACCAAGAGCCACGTGGAGCATTTAGGACAAGGTGTTACTCCTTGGAAAGAATTGGAGCTGCTGCTTCAAGCGTGTGTGATAAAGGAGGAGGATGTGCCCCCCTCAGGGGAGGCGGTGTGAGCAGCATCAGGAGAAGTGGAGAGCTGCTGGAGGAGCACAGAGTGAACTCAGTGCTGGAGCTGGGCGGGGGGAGCTCAGCTCCAGGCCACAGCCAGGGCCCCAGGAGAGTGCCTGGCTCGTGTCCCTGGGCTGAGGAGCTGTGGGATGGCAGCCACGGATCCGGGGGAAGGCGCCGCTCTCCGAGCCTGCTGGGCAGGAGGAGCTCCAGGAGCTGCAGTGCCATCAACAGACCCAGTGCTGAGATCACAGTGCAGCCACGGCCCCAGCCCTGGGGACAAGGGACAGCCAGCCCCTCTGTGGCCGTCAGCATCCAACAGAGACTCTGCAGGAGCAGCACAGACCTGGCAGAACGCTCTGTCCCCCCCTCCCCTTGTGTGTTGGCTGGCACAAGTAAGGGCCCTCTGCAGCATGCTGTACTGCCTTGTGTGGCCTCACTAATCCCTGCTTCCCTCACCTCTGCCACTCTTGCTAGGTTTGTGGATAGGCACAGAGCATGGATTTCTAGGGTTTTTAAAGAAAATCTGCTGGTTCAATTGTTTAAACTGCTGTAGCTCTGCTAACAGTGTATACTATCTTTGGAGTGTGAGCTTGGTGTGTCGGTAATTGGCCTTTCTGCTCAGGTGAGTGATGGGGCAGGGAATCTGCTCACACCTGCCTGTTGGAGATGTCTTCTTCTGTTCTGTAAATCATTATTTTCTGGAAATATTTCTGGGAATAATTGGTGTCATTCCTTAATTGTATTGTGGTCCTAATTACACCATAATGAAGGAAGTTGAAGATGACCACACAAACAATGCCTGTACATTCTCTTCTGTGTTACAGCTGATTTCTCTGAAACATAAATAATCACATTGAAAAATCTGTGATACTGAGGTACAAACATGCTGGAAGCTGGTTCAGATCTTAATGCCAGCTCTTTCTCTCTGGTTAACTTGTAGATCTCCTGCAGCCTCACCTGGAGAGAATTGCAGTGGAAGCTCTGCAGATCTGCTGTTTGCTGCTGCCGCCGGCGAGGCGCAGGAAGCTGCAGCTGCTGCTGAGGATGATGGCCAGGATCAGTGGCAATGTTGACATGCCACGGCTGCACGATGCCATGGGCACCAGGTCCTTGGTAAGAGCAGGAACAGCTCTTCTAAAAGAATGCAGATGATTGTTCAGCCTGGTTTCTCACCCAGCTGCTGTTTGAATCCCAGACTGGTTGGGCTTGGGAGGGACCTTAGAGCCCATCTCATTCCATTTAAACCTGGTGTGCATTGGGCCTGGGTTGGGTTGGCTCTGCAGGTTTTAATCACCTCACTTGTCCCAAGATGAAGATTTAGGTTTAGATTAGAAGTGGGAAGAAATTCTTTATTCAGAGGGTGGGCGGCCCTGGCACAGGTGCCCAGAGCAGCTGGGGCTGCCCCTGGATCCCTGGCAGTGCCCAAGGCCAGGCTGGACACTGGAGCTGGGAACACCTGGGACAGTGGGAGGTGTCCCTGCCCCAACCCAAACCATCCCAGGATTCTATTCTACAGTTCTATGAAAATGTCCATTTTTCTATAGGTTAAACCTTTTGCTGCTACTACCTCTTTTACAAAATGTATTTTTAATTGAAAGTGCTTTTCAATTCCAAAGTAATTACTTTAATTCAGCTGAGGGAACAACTATGACTTTCCCTCCTTGTGTGACCATACTTGGAAGTTGGTATTGGAGGATTTGTGCCACTCTAGAGTGGAGAGGAGGGAAATCAATCCCCCATGAAGCTGTGCTGAACTTTTGCAGCTGATCCAGACGTTCTCCCGCTGTGTCCTGCGCTGTGCAGAGGAGGAGGACCTGGATGAGCTGCTCTCCACACGCTTGCTTTCCTTCCTGATGGACCACCAGCAGGAAATATTCCAGATCCCAACTTACCTACAGCTTGCTGTGCAGGATCACATCAAGTACATGGAGATGGCTCAGGTTGGTGCCATGAGAGCAGTTCAGATTCATTTGTTAATTGCTACTTCTGATATTGGGAAAGTGCCAATAAACCCAGGACATTTGGAATGTGTAGATATTAATGATAATGTTTTGCAGCTTGTGAGTGGGTGTGGGTGTTCCTTAGGTACTTACTCAAACTGCAGAATCAGTTGAGTGCATGCAGAGTTCTTTTTCTTTCAGTGCAAACAGGAAAAAGAAGAAATTGGTGCCATCTTGCCAACATATTCCTACTGCAAGCAGATCACTCCTCAGGAGTTTGAAGAACAAAAGGTCTCAACCTCACAGGCTGCAGTGGCAGAGCTCCTGGAGAACATCATCAAGGACAAAAACCTCTCTGTGAAGGACAAAAAGAAAAAGTTAAAACAGGTGAGTTTATTTCATCTGCTTCTGCAGTGCCTTTGTGAGGGAAGGGCTCAGGCAGCAGAGCCTGGGGCAGGAGAGGAGCAGAATGTGCTGAGAAATGTTTGTGCTCAAGAGCTGTTGAGTGCTTCATGTGCTCTGCTTGGCATTTTAAAGATGGTTTTTAATGCTGCATCCTCTGGAGCCAGGCTGTGAGAGCTGGGGGTGCTCACCTGGAGAGAAGGATCCAGGAGAGCTCAGAGCCCCTGGCAGGGCCTGAAGGGGCTCCAGGAGAGCTGGAGAGGCACTGGGGACAAGGCCTGGAGGGACAGGACACAGGGAATGGCTCCCACTGCCAGAGGGCAGGGATGGGTGGGATATTGGGAATTGGGAATTGTTCCCTGGCAGGGTGGGCAGGGGCTGGGATGGAATTCCCAGAGCAGCTGTGACTGCCCCTGGATCCCTGCAGTGCCCAAGGCCAGGCTGGACACTGGGTGCCCCTGGGACAGTGGGAGGTGTCCCTGCCATGGCAGGGATGGGATGGAATTTAAGGTCCTTTCCAGTCCAAACCACCCCATAATAATCCAGCCTTTGACTGGCAGCAGTGGTGTTCAAACACTGGTGTAAAACCAGGACAAATGATTCTGCTGGAGCTCCTGCTCTCCATTCAGTGATTCCTGATGGAATTGCAGCCTGGATTCCTGCACTGGCCACCCAAGTCACCATTAACATGCCATAGGTGGGGTTAAATTCAATAGGTGTTAAAACAATCATTTTTGGCTTTAAGAGACCAAACTCTCTCTGTTGAGAATCCTGAAACTTTCTTTTGGTGGCCTTGGCTTTGTGTTTTGTAACATTTACAGTGCTCAAGATTATCTTGCACTTCTCTGGCCTACCAACAACTTGCCTAATAGTAGGGCTAAAACACAGCAGTTCTGGCAGGATTTAATCCAGGAGGGTTTTTCTTTCCTTTGGCAAGTCTTTCTGCCCAATGGAATAGTTTTGTACTTGTCCTGGAATCTCCTAAGCAAGTCTTGTGACTCCCATCTGAACAAGCAGCTTTTCAGGACAGCCACACTTGGCTTTGGTGCCCCCCCTGCAGCTCTGACTTCCACGTGTGTTGTGGAAACTTCCTGAGCCTCTAAAAGTGACTCTGGTTTGGTTCATCAAAAATTCTGAATCTGAAGAAGAATGGTTACTTAGAGGTGATGAAGGCTTGGAGTAAGTGAGGAGTAAGAAATGATTCACAGCAGCAGGGGAAAGAGGAGGAAGGAAATGGGGGCCCAAAAATGATCCCAGGACTGGAGGTGCCTCAGCAGTGCCAGCACAGAGATGGGCACTGCCCTGGGCCTGCTGGACACATCCTTCTTGATAAGAAATGTTGGGAATTCTTGGGAAAAGCCAAATTCATGGCACTTTCTAGAGGGAAAGGTCCCAATTGTGTCAACACCAAAAGTTACAACGGTGGTTTGAATCCATCAGTGGAGAGGTTTGGCTCATGTTCAGATGTATTTACAGTTTTTCATCCCTTCTTGAGGCCTTGCATGGGAAACAGGAAAAATGTCCAAATCACTGCTCTGATTCCAGGTGTTTTCATTTCCATGGAATCATTGGTAAGCTTTCCTGGGAGAACCCTTCCAAATCAGGCTGACTCCTTGGCTCCCTGTTGGGTAAAACGTGTATCCAAGGAATTCCTGCAAGGCAGCTCTGCAGGCACAGCAGGCACGGAGTGTGCTCTGGCCCAGCTGGGGTTTTTGTGGGGTCTGGGATGTTCTTGTCACGGGTGGCTGTGTGTGCTGCAGTTCCAGAAGGAATACCCCCAGATCTACGGGAGCAGGTTCCCAACGACGGAGTCGGAAGCGCTGCTCCTGGAGAACAAACCCACCCTGAAGCAGCCCATGCTGAGCCTCAGGAAAGCCAAATTCCGCAGCCTCAGGTACTGAGCTCGGCTCCCCTGAGCCCCCTCTCCCTGCTGGGAGGCTGAGGGATTCACCAGAGGAATTGCTGCAGGAGTTTGGTGCTGGCTGTGCTGTGGAAGGAGGAAATGTTTACATGGACACTGTGCTGGAAGGTGCCAAAATACCTTTTTATGGAGTAACTGCTAAAAGAAAAATATTTATCTGTTTACAAATTATTACAGTATATTGGAGTAGGAAAATGTGAAAATACACATAA
This sequence comes from Irena cyanogastra, assembly GCA_013397155.1. NCBI lineage: Eukaryota > Metazoa > Chordata > Aves > Passeriformes > Irenidae > Irena > Irena cyanogastra. The sequence continues at coordinate 212,236 of VWZV01017094.1, read as the reverse complement.
AGCTGTTGTTAACCAAAAATTTATACATTGTTTTTTATGGGAAACTAATGACCTGCCTCTTGTTATAACCTTTAAATGTCTGGTCAGGAATTTGTGCCATTTATTGTTTTATATATGTGTGTGTTGTGACTAAGTGCCTTTTCTGTTCTCAAAATGTTTGTCTTTAAACAAAGGAGCCTCTATGAGTTCAGGACCAGGAGAGCCAGTTGACCATAAATAAATAATTATCTCACTCCATAAATGCTTCTGTTCATATCAGCTGTAAAACCCTCATCAGCTTTTAATATTTATTTATATTAAAAGACTTGAAGTGTATTTTCATGGAAAATTCTTTTTGGATCTGTTGGTGTGATTCTCAGAATAGGAGTGATGGATGATCCACGAAGTGAGAACAATACAGTAATTTTCCCTGTTTTTCCCAGAGTTAGGGATTTGCTTATTAATTATGGTAAGATAAAGGTTCCCCCACAGGAGTTTAAATCTGCAGGAATATTTTAGGGAAAGTGTAATTAGTAATAATTATTTAACTGCATGGCTCTGAGATCCCAGACTGGTTTGGGTTGGGAGGGACCTTAAAGCCCATCCAGTGCCACCCCTGCCATGGCAGGGACACCTCCCCCTGTCCCAGGCTGCTCCAGCCTGGCCTTGGGCACTGCCAGGGATCCAGGGGCAGCCCCAGCTGCTCTGGGCACCCTGTGCCAGGGCCTGCCCACCCTCACAGCCAGGGATTCCTTGGTACATCTGTGATCCTGTGCCTGTCAGTTCTCTCCCAAAAAATACCATTTTTCTCCTTTTTTTAGGAAGATTCTGTAAATGAGAAACCCAAATTAGCTCATTTTACCCTGTATTAATAATGCCTTAATGTCCTGTGGGTAACTTTGTGCTTTCAGGGCAGGGGGCAGCTGTTTCTCCCCTGGAACATCTGTAACCAACCACCTCCAGCATCTGCCTGAACTTGCTTCCAATGCTTCCTACCCCATTCCATGTTGCATAAATGCTTTGTTTATGTAGTGTTCCAGTTAAGTAACTTATTAGGTGAGAAGCTCACATTTCCCAGGATTTGGCTTTCAAAGGCCTGCCCTCATTACTCCCAGTTCTTGATCCAGGTTATTTAATGTTCCCTTCTAAGGTTTTGACAGAACTTAACCAAAATGGGAATAAATAGAGAAATTACAATTATGGTTCTTCAACAGAAAGGGTTAATGGGAGGCCTCAGTCAGGGTCTCAGTATCCTGGTGTTTCTGTGAGAAGCCTTAATGAACCCTTGTCCAAATGGAAACACTGCCTTGAAAGAGGGAGCAAGCAAACAACAGCAGGGACAGAAGCCAACCCTCACGTGCTGGTTGTGGCAGCAGTGGAACAGGGGGATGTTCAATGTCACTTTCTGTCCCTTCACCCCAGTTTGGCTCCCCAGAGCTGTTTCCATCTGGGGGGGAGCAGCACCTGCATGTATGTGGTGATAAAACACCTTCATCCTCTGCCTGTGAGGGAACAGCAGGAAACTGGGATCTTGTTAGTCTTTGAAATTGCTCTTTACAGCACTGTTGTTTTCATAAATGTAGGGGTGGCTCCTAATGATGAGTCTGGGAGAGACTGAGGGGAGAGTGCAAGAGCCTGGAGCTGTGCCAGGGGAGGTTTAGGTTGGATTTTGGGAGAGGTTTCTCATCCAGAGGGTGCTGGCACTGCCCAGATCCCCAGGGAATGGGCACAGCCCCAAGGCTGCCAGAGCTCCAGGAGCGTTTGGACAGCGCTCAGAGCTGGGAGTGTTGGGGGGTCTGTGCAGGGCCAGGGGCTGGATCAATGATCCCTGTGGGTCCTTCCAGCTCAGGAGACTCCTCGATGTTTGCCACTGGCATTTTCCTCTCTCTTGGTGTCTCCAGGGTCACGTCACTGCTGGGCGAGGCTCTGGAGGAGCCAGGATGGTCCCTGCAGAGCCCAGTGCCGGTGCCAGCTCCTGGCATGGCTCCAGCACGTTCCGTTTCACTCCTCCCTGGGCTTTTTTTCTTTGTAATCACTTCTGCTTGGGAAGAATTTAGGTCTCAGAAAAACAGTGAAAGCCCCTTTTTGTGTGAACAGCAGGACAAAAGCTCCCAAAGCCCGGGGAGGATTTTGGTGCTGAAAGCCGGCTCTGTTCCCGGGGGGCTCTCATTGGTGGGGGCTGTTTGGGGATGGGGCTGCCCTGGGCAGGGCTCAGCACCCCATAAATACCCAGCACAGCTCTGGCTCCCTGCTTGCCTCTGGAGGCTGGGGCCCTTCATCAGGGAGGATGTACAGCCAGTGAGTATTCCTGAGCTCCTCTCTGTGGGAGCACATCCCAGGTGGAGCATTGGCTGGGGCTGGGGGGCAGCAGGGTTTGCAGGGGAGGAGAAGTGGGGACGTTTCCATGTCTCCACCTCACATCCCATGCCAAGGTGTGGTTCTGGTCTGGGGGAACAGGCTCACCTCCAGGTTCCAGAGGATTGACCAGGATTTGGAGTAGAATCATGGAACCCTGGAATGGTTTGGGTTGGAAGGACCTTAAAGCCCACCCAGTGCCACCCCTGCCATGGCAGGGACACCTCCCACTGTCCCAGGTGCTCCCAGCCCCAGTGTTCAACCTGGCCTTGGGCACTGCCAGGGATCCAGGGACAGCCACAGCTGCTCTGGGCAGAGATAACCAGCCTGTGCCTGGTGTGCCTTCATGGGCTTTACAGCAGATAAAATTGGAACCCAACAAATAATTATTTGTTTAAAAAAAAAGAAAAAGAAAAAAAAAAGGCTTTTCCAAGAGCTGGGAGATACAAGCTGGATTTTGCTTTCTGATGATTTGGGTATCCTGGCTTTGCTGGGCTGCAGTATGGGCTGTCCCCTTGGTGTCCCTGTCACTCCTCGTGCTCAGGACAGTTCTCAGCAGCTGTTTGGAGCCCCAGAGCCTTTCCCCATGGAAAGGTGCTTCTCCTTCCTCCCTCAAGTTCTTCATTCAGTCCAGGAAGATCCATCCCTCCCTGGGAGGGGGCTCCCAGCTGTGCCCCTGCTCCAGGCTCACCCAGCTGTGCCCCTTTCAGGGTGGAACATCCTGCTGGAGGCTACAAGAAACTCTTTGAGACAGTGGAGGAGCTGTCCTCTCCAGTGACTGCCCACGTCACAGGTTGGTCTGGGGCCTCATCTCCTCCTGCTCTCCTTTGTTCCTGCAGCTCAGGGCCTTCCAGGGCTCAGAGGCTTTACAAGGCTGGATGGGAAGGAGCTCACAGGGCTGCTGATTTGGGGAAGAGAAAGTTGGGTGAGGAACTCTTTAGACATTTCAATACTGAATGTCTTGATCCACAGCAGGTGTGGAGGTGAAGAAATCAGAGCTTAAAGAGCTCATGTGTGTTTAAACACTAAGTTTAATTAGAAAATGAGCTGAAGTTTTGACTTTCCTGCTGTCACAATAAAAGCTCCTTGGTGTGATTTGCTGTGCCCATCCCAATGCTGCCTCTGCCACAGGCAGGATTCCCACCTGGCTGCGAGGAAGCCTCCTGAGATGTGGTCCTGGCTTGTTTGAGGTGGGCTCAGAGCCCTTCTACCACCTCTTTGATGGCCAGGCACTGCTCCACAAGTTCGACTTCAAGGAGGGGCACGTCACCTACCACCGAAGGTACGTGCCAGTTTCCCAAGAAAAAGGAATAAATAAGGAAGCATTTGCTTGTCTGAAATGCTGGGAACAGGCTGTGCCTGTGGGAGATCCTGGTTGTTTCGAGCCCATGTGGTTCTTGGAAGAGCTCTAGCAGTGATATCATTAAACCCAGCTCCAGATGCGACGCCAGGCTGGGGAGAGCTCTGGGAGCTCTCACGAGGTTCATCACAGGAACGTTTGTATTTATTGCACAGCCTGCTGTCAGGTGTAACAGGCTTTCCCCTGGCAGGTTTGTCCGGACCGACGCCTACGTGCGAGCCATGACGGAGAAGAGGATTGTGATAACGGAGTTTGGCACCTACGCCTACCCAGACCCCTGCAAGAACATCTTCTCCAGGTACCTCGGGGAGGTGCAGACGTTGCTGGCATGTCCCACGGAGTTTCTGCTTCCCGGGAGCCCCTGACTGCCTGTTGGTTTTCTCTGCTCAGGTTTTTCTCCTACTTCAAAGGTGTGGAGGTGACGGATAACGCCCTGGTGAATGTCTACCCTGTGGGTGAGGATTACTATGCCTGCACTGAGACCAACTTCATCACCAGGATTAACCCAGACACTCTGGAGACCATCAAGCAGGTGGGGTTTTGTCCTGGGCAGATAGAGGTGTGGAGGAGTAAAACTAAAATGAAAATTATGGAGTCACAGAACGAGTTGGGTTGGCAGGGATCTTAAAGCCCATCCAGTGCCACCCCTGCCATGGCAGGGACACCTTCCACTGTCCCAGGTGGCTCCAAGCCTCAGTGTCCAGCCTGGCCTTGGGCACTTCCAGGGATCCAGGGGCAGCCACAGCTGCTCTGGGCACCCTGTGACAGGGCCTGAGCACCTTCACAGGTATTCTTCCCAATATCCCATCTAACTCTGCCTTCCTGTCCCTCCATGCATTGTCCCCAGTCCCTCTCCAGGTCTCCTGGAGCCCCTTTAGGCACTGGAAGGGTCCCCTCTGAACCTTCTTCTCTCCTGCTCTCCTATGGCAGAGGGGCTCCAGCCCCTGGAGCATCTCCAAATTAGGGTTGGAGTTTACAAATTCAGAGCTCAGTTGCAGACTTTGAGAGGAACTTCCCACATCCAGAGCAAGGATGTATGGACTCCAAACACCTTGCAGAGCTTGTGCCTTCCCACCTGCTGCCAGGGAAGCTCCTGACTCTGTCCCTGCTGTTCCCAGGTGGATCTCTGTAAATACGTGTCCGTCAACGGGGCAACGGCTCATCCCCACATTGAGAACGATGGCACGGTGTACAACATTGGGAATTGCTTTGGGAAGAACTTTGCCCTGGCCTACAACATCATCCGGATCCCTCCTCTGCAGGCAGGTCAGTCAATCCCACCTCTGAGCCAGCTGGGAAACTTTCCCCTTGTGAGTCATTTCTCTATCCTTTTAAATGAACTTCGTTATCGAGTTAGGTTTTTTCTAAGCTCCTTTAATATTTTTTAATGTTGTATTTAAACCACTTCCCAGGTGGTTTCTAAACGATGAATTTTGTGTTAAAGGCAGAAATTTGCTGGGTAGATGCTGTAAGTACAGACCAAGTGTGGGTGAGACCCCCATAACCTCTCACCTGTCCCATTCCAGACAAGGAAGACCCCATGAACAAATCAGAGGTGGTGGTGCAGTTCCCCTGCAGTGACAGGTTTAAGCCCTCCTATGTCCACAGGTAACATTCCATGGGGTCAGCAGCTCAGCTGGAACCAGGGACTGGTTCTCACATGTAATCAGCCATGAAAATTTGGTGATTAACCAAAATCAGGGTCATTTTGAACGATGATCCGTGTGTTTAAGATCCGTGAGCAACTCCATGGTTTTTGTCCAAACTGACCCCAGTGAGCCTGATGTGCTCCCCTGCCTTTCCCAACAGCTTTGGGCTGACCCCAAACTACATCGTGTTTGTGGAGACACCAGTGAAAATCAACCTCCTCAAGTTCCTTTCCTCCTGGAGCCTTTGGGGAGCCAACTACATGGACTGCTTCGAGTCCAACGAGACCATGGGGGTAAGCATGGGGTCATCCCAAACCGGGCTGGACTGGGCAGCCAGACCTGGCTTGGGAGGTCCATTGGTTTCACCTTCATCTCCCTGAGCCTAAGGCCAGCTGCTGTGTGCTTTCCAGGTGTGGCTTCATGTGGCAGAGAAGAAGAAAGGCAGGCTCCTCAACCTCAAGTACCGCACCTCGGCCTTCAACCTCTTCCACCACATCAACACCTACGAGGACAACGGGTTCCTGATCGTGGACCTGTGCACCTGGAAGGGGTGAGGCCAGGGTCCTTGGGCATCACAACTGCCCCTTGCACCACACACAGCACTCCCTGCCCTGCCACATCCCTGCTGGGGCCTCTGGCACTTCCACCAACCCATTCAACATTTGACAAGTGGTGACACGTAGACTATACAGCACTGAGCTCTCCAGAGGTGCAGGGAGCCTGGTTGGCACTCATAATCCAGAAAAAAAAAATTTTTATCTTTTATTTACTTTTATCTTTAAGAAATGTTAGTGCCTGGTGAAGGGTTGATGCTGTTCTGGCTCCTGGGGCTGCAATGAGCAGGGTGTGCGTGAGGTTTGAACTCTGCTCTTCATGTAAACACAGAAATGTGGCACTGAAATGATGAAGCTCAGCCCTGTGTTGGCTGCATACCCAGGACACCCTAAGCTGAGCTGATCTTGGCATAGAATCATAGAATTCCAGACTGCTTTGGGTTAGAAGGGGCCATAAAATTCATCTTGTTCCACCTCCTACCATGAGCAGGGACACTTTCCACTATGCCAGGCTGCTCCAAGCCCCTTCCCGTGCTTGTGTTGAACACCAGCGGTCGCTGGGTTTTCCTGACAGAGGCTGTGGTGCACACACAGCTCAGCTCTGCTGAGGAGCTGCACTGAGGCTTGTGCCACTCTGTTTTGTCCCATCCCTGGCAGTGCCCCAGGCCAGGTTGGACAGGGCTTGGAGCACCATGGGATAGTGGAAGGTGTCCCTGCCATGGCAGGGGCTGGGACGAGATAAACGTTAAGGCCCCTCCCAACCCAAACCATTCTACGCTTCTATGAATTTTAGGCAAAAAGCACCTACACTTCCCCCACACTTGCAAAGGCCAGCTGTGTTTCTCTCTGTGGTGCTGTTTGGTGCAGGTTTGAGTTTGTTTACAATTACCTGTACCTGGCCAACCTTCGGGCCAACTGGGACGAGGTGAAGCGGCAGGCGGAGAAGGCGCCGCAGCCCGAGGCCCGCAGATACGTCCTGCCCCTGAGCATCGACAAGGTACTGGGGTCTGCTGCACTCCCTGCCAGGCCTCCTGCCCCACTTGCTTCAAAGTCAACCTTTTAATTAAGAGGGCAAACTCGAAGTATGGGCTTTCTGAGAAACTGTATATTTTCTTTAGCTGATCAATTTTTTTTAGTTTATTTATATGGTTGCCAAGAGAGGTTGTGGCTGCCCCATCCCTGGAAGTGTCCAAGGTTGGGCTGGGTGGAGCTCTGAGCAACTGGTCTAGTGGAAGGTGTCCCTGCCACGGCGAGGAAAATGAGATGAGCTTTAAGATCCCTTCCAACCCAAACTCTTTGATGACTCCCTTTGATGTTACTGTTCATGGCAGAGCCTGCAGGGCAGCAGTTAATACTGGATCTGCTCATAGCACAGAAGGGAGCAGAGCCACAGCACAAGCATGTGTTGTTAAATCCTCCAGCCCTCGGTGTGAGGTCCCTGGAGCTGCCAGGCTGGCACAGACAGAGCTCTCTGGCTGGCAGCTGCTGGGTTCCTTTCCATGACCCCACTCGTGGTGGCTGGCGGGTGGGCTGAGGGCTGCAGGGGACTGGTCAGCCCAGCCTCTCACAGAGCTCACTGGGCTATGGATCAAGTGAGAAGTTCAAGCCCACGTGGCAGTGCTTAATGAAACCTCAGAATGCCTTGAGGAGGGAGGGAAGTTGTGTTTAGGCTGAGGAACAGGACAGTGCCAAGCACACGGCAGCAGTCGCCTCCTGCCGCTCGCTGAGGCTCTGCCACACGTTGCTGCCTTCCCTGTTCAGTGCTGTTTGCACAGTTCTGTGCAAATAAACCAAAACTCTTCTCCAATCTCTTGGGTATTTACTTCTCTTTGTCACAGGCTGACACAGGGAAAAACCTGGTCACCCTGCCCTACACGACAGCCACAGCGACGCTGCGCAGTGACGAGACCATCTGGCTGGAGCCAGAGGTGATTTTCTCAGGGCCACGTCACGGTACAATGACACCCCAGCTCCCCCAGGTCACAGCAGCCAAGTGCAGCCTGCACACTGTGTCCCACTAACCCTCAGCATTTATACATATTTATTTGTCCTTGCAGCCTTTGAATTCCCCCAGATCAACTACAGGAAGTACGGTGGGAAGCCGTACACATATACCTACGGGCTGGGGCTGAACCACTTTGTCCCAGACAGGGTAAGTATCAGCCAACGGGGGATAGCTTCAATTTGGGGACAAAAAGGAGTATTTCTGAGCTCTGTGGTTGTGTGTTGTCCCCACCTTTAGCTTTGCAAGCTGAATGTGAAAACCAAGGAGACCTGGGTGTGGCAGGAGCCGGATGCGTACCCATCAGAGCCCATCTTCGTTTCCCACCCGGATGCGCTGGAGGAAGATGATGGTAATGCTGGGGAGGTTGGTGGCATTGGGATTGGGACTGGGACTGGGAAGGGCTGTGCCAGGCTGGCTGCAGGGCTGTGCCACAGCTGGGCAAGGCAGAGCCTGCAGGAAGCTCCCGGATGAGATGGGACAGGTGCTAACACTGGTGGGAAATTTCTGAGGAAACACGGGAAAACTAAAACTAAAACAATAAAACTTTTGGGTTGGGAGAGACCTTAAAACTCATCCTGTTCCACCCCCTGCCACAGACATGGACACCTTCCACTATCCCAGGTTGCTCCAAGCCTTGAAGCTGGCCTTGGACACTGCCAGGGCTGGAGCAGCCACAGCTTCCATGGGCAGCCTGTGCTGTGTCCCTGCCCACGTCCCTCAGCAGCGATGACACTCCCGGGATTTCTGGAGCCCCGAGTGCCAGGGCTGCTCTCACCTTGCCCAGCCGGGGTCAGACACAGCCCACACCCATCGTGTTCTCACCTTGCAGGGGTGGTGCTGAGCATCGTGATCAGCCCGGGGGCGGGGCCCAAGCCCGCCTTCCTCCTCATCCTCAACGCCAAAGACATGAGCGAGGTGGCCAGGGCCGAGGTGGAGGTGAACATTCCCGTGACATTCCATGGGCTCTTCAAGAGAGCGTGAGCACAAACAGCAACACCCGGCTCGGGCTTCTTCCAGCTCCCAAAAGGTGCAGTCTCCGTTTACAGGTGACCCAAACTCCTTCCACAGCCCTTTGCATTTGTGGGGCTGCTTCGCTCGGATCAAGCAGTTCAGTCTTGTCAATGATTCTTCAAAATGGTTAATCAGGTATTTTTTAAATGCACCCTTTGGAATCATTTCCAGTCAAACCACAAGCTGGGGGTGGTGGAGAGTTTCTGTTTATGCAAAATTAAACTTTGTAGCTGCAGCCGCGTAAAAGAAGCTGGAAGAGCAGAGAGTAACCTCAACGCTTTTACATGTGGTAACACTGTGTGCAACTGGCTGTGCTTTGTTACATGGTTGAGAATTTTTAGCCTACACTGAAGGATTTTGGATTTAAACATCATCCTGATCATTGCTGTGGTATCCTCAGAGCAATCCCAGTGGAGCTTTCCCACAGCTGCTTTGGGAATCCCAAGAGGGGGGCAGGTAGAGTTTTGCTCTTCAGCCAGGCTGCAAACTGCACACCTTCCCTTGTGTGTTTGTTCTTTTCCCTGTCTTCTGTCCAAGAGCAGTTCCTTGATTTCTGGATTTCATGTTAAAACGTGGACATGAAAAAAATCAAGCAATTGTTACCCCTTGGGCTGACTTTGCTTCCTTAGAGTGGTACAGATGTTCAGTTTAATCCTTCTTTCTCCCAAAATAAGCTTTCAGGTGATGTTAAAAGAGACTATTGTTGAGAATAAAAACTTTCTGCCAGCAGATTTAAAATTTGGGATTCTTGTTTGTCTTCAATTGTTCAACACTTTTATTAATGGTATCAACGAATTAGAAAATCTTTATACTCAGAGTTCTGGTAGAGGATTCTGGTTTGAGGGGGCTGCAGTTACATCCTAATGATGGGATGGGGACGTGGAGACACAGCCTGGTACTTCTTCTGTTCCATAATCTCCAAGCACTGGGCAACCACCTAATTAAAAACAAACAAACAAAAAAACAAAAAAACAAAACAAAAAAAAAAAAAAAAAAAAAAACCAAACCAATGAATCTCAAAAAAAAAAAAAAAAAACAGTACACAGTACAACTCATTAGTTCTGCACTTATTTATTTGTTCCTTCTTTTTGTGAGACACTGAAAATGGTAATGTGAACAGTTTAACTCTCATTTATTCTCATGTGTAGCTCATAAAGTGGGAATTTCAGGGCTCTAGGACTAAAAAAAACTTTTTGGTGCTCTCCCATCTCCCATTATCAAAGTTCCCATAAACTCCATGAAAATATTTGCCATCCACATAGTTCCATAAATATGCACCATATTTAGAAGGGTTGTTTTGTGATTTAACTCCAGCTGAAACCAGGACAGATTGAGATCTTCAAGTAAACAAACTTCAGAAGTGCAGAGAAGATTTTTATTGCTAATAAACAATCTAACAAGGAAAAATAAAAGAACAAAGGCAGCAGCTTTCAGAAAGAACCTAATGGAGAGAGGGATGCCTGCCAATTTCAAATCAATTAAAAGGCAGGGGAGCATCCCAAATGGACACAGCAAATTTAAAGCAGGAAGAAAAAATTGCAAAAAGCAACATCCCAGGATAAAAGAATGTTTTGGAAACAAAAGGAAGTCTGAGGAGCCTGCACTCCAAAAAGTGAAGATATGGGTAATTTTTTGGAAAAAATGGGATTCAGATGCAGATTCAAATTATGGTAAAGTCAAAGGAGAGGCTCAGTGAAGAAATGCTGTAGTCAAGTAACCAGAATTCAAGAGAAACTTTTTTGGTAAACTAATGGGGAAGAGATAGGATGAGAATTACAGAGAGAAATTCCATGGAGTGAGAAGTGGGAGCCTCAGGTCTGGAATCAGCACATTGCTAACCCTGACTGAGTCATGCTCACCCACTGTGAGGTTGGACAATAAAATGGCCTAAAAGGAAAACCCACCTTCCTGGTGTCTTGAGGTAGAATGATCCCATCATCCCAGAGCCTGGCAGAGGAGTAAAAGGCACTGCTTTCTTCCTCTAGCCTGGAAAGGACAAAGAATTGAACAGGTTTAAAAGCACAATAAAAACAGCAAAGCAGAGAAAAAAAAATTACATATGAAACAGGCAAATCCATCCATGTGAAGAGAATGGGCAGCACTGGTGTTAAAATTAGTCAGAAACCAGCAAACGGCAGAGCTGACCATCCTGCAGTAAGGGGAAGACCCTAACAGAAAGACATTGAATTACATGGAAATTTAAAATATTTTTTAGTAGATCCATGTTTGTTTCATTAGTCAGGATGTGTTGCTCTGTAAGATGAACAAAAGTAGATAATTTAACAATGAAATCTCTGTAAGGTTTATATTAAATGTCCTTACTTTGCCTTCAGCTGTTTAAGCTCCAGTTCCTCTCCCGTGCAGTCCCCAGCTGGTGGGACTGTGGGGAAATGTTGAGAATCCACAAGAGCAACTCTTGCATTGGGCCACAGGAACAAAAAGTTTGGACTGAATGATCTCCCACACTACAATGAAAAACCCAAAGAACAGAACAAACTCACTGAGATGAATCATAAAGAGGTGTCTGTGGGATGAAACAAGCAAGGGCAAGGCAGAATGGAGCACAGGTGGATTTGTATGGGGACAGACACCCTGAGCTAGGAACCACCACCTCCCCACTGCCTTCAATATTTCTATTTTAATATTTCAGTTTGAATTCCAAGCACTTCCATGTTTAATTCTTCCACGTTTGCTTCTCAGCAATCACATGCAGTGTTGCATTTCTTACTTAAATACTAGTTCAGAGCTCGAGTTCCCCAGCTGTGTTTCAGAAATGCAGTGGCACTGGAGCAGTGTGACAGGTGTGTCCCCAAGCCCTGGGCTGGTGCCACCCGTACCATGACGTAGCTGTCACTCCCAAAGCAGCCTCCAATGACAATGGTTATTTTGGGAACAGCAGCACAGGCAACTGCAGCCATCATGGAGGCCTGGGCCTTCAGCCTGTTGGAATGAGCCTCTGCCTGGAATAAAAACAGATATTTTAGATCCTTTAGGACTTTATTCTAGATTCTCTCCACTCCCAACAAACTTCTATTTCTAAATCATTTATTTATTTATTTACAGTTCTGCAGAAACATATCTGGGATCTAATGGAGGTTTTACTTCCCTTAGCCCAGGATAAATCCTACTGGGCTTCAATGCTTTCACTTTAGAAAGAGAAACAGCCAATTTTCTGGAGTGCAGAGTTAGCAGAGGAACCAATAAGCTGTATTTCAATGTCAAAAGCACTGCAAATCTCAAACTTTCCATCCTGCCTTGCTAACTGAACAGTATAATTTTATATCAGCATCCAGGCCTGCTTAAAATTCAAGTGAGAATGTTCTTAAATCTTTCCGTTAGCAAAGTCATTATGAAGCTTCATCAAGAGTGATTAAAATATAGTTTTCCTAACAGTTAATAATTCTGAAAGTGTAACTTTAGGCACAACAAGGACTAAGAATTGTTTGAAGTACGTTGAAGCAAACATGCCATACCTGTGAGATGCTCGCAGGCCCTGCTGGCTGTGGAGCAGTGTTTTGGAGGAAGAGGATGGGAATTCCCCTCTGGCCACAGAGCTGGACAAAGTGGCTGCCCTTGAGGGCAGCATCGTGAGCCAGCTCCCCATTGCTGGCCACTATCCCCACCAAGTGCCTACAGAACAAACATGGACAGTTGGACTCCATGATCTGAGAGGTTCTTTCCAACCTCAACAATTCCATGATTCATCCCTAGGAATGATTGGGATGGTGTGGAACCTGCTGAGCACACAAAAGCTGTTGAGGAATGCACGCCCATCCATCTGGATGGGGAATGTTCCCAGCCATACCCCTCCACATGGCCAAATCCTGTAACCAATGTTGTTCCATAAGTAGCCTTGAATTCCTGGAATCTGCTTCCATCCACCAGCCGGCTCAGAATCTGCAGAGAAATATATAGACTTTATTTGCTAGAGAAACTGAAGTGCAAATAGCAGAGTTCTGCTAAAAGAAATGCTCTGTTCAAACAGTAGCAGACCTGAGCTATGCAAGGTGAGCACAAAGGGTCTTTGGGTGACTTGCTAAATGCTCAATATGCACAAACCATCCAATTTGTGTTTAGTTTAATTATTGAGTATTTTAAGACAAAGGCCAACTCCAAAATTATTTTAGTTTTACAAAGCAAAGTTGTTTCTGTGCATAAAAAAAGTAAAATAGCAAAAACCAAACCCTAGTGTGTGCAGTTTCAGATTTTGTGCGTAAGAAATGCTTGGTTCATATGGCTCATGCTTTTTTCCAACACAGTTCAAAGCTGCCTTCAAAGCTTTCTACAGTCAATTCCCTCAAGCACAGGGATTCACCACTGGAAAAGATGCTGGATTCACACCCATGGAGACAAAATCTCGTGTAGAACACAAAGAAAACAGCGTGGGCAGCTCTGCATGTCTCTGCTCAAGCTTTAGTGTCTGTCCCAACCTCAAACAAGTTTGATTTGAGCTGTGTCATTTTTTCAATCAGTAATTTCACCATTTCTTTTACATCATCTTGAACACTTGGGAGGGAAGAAACAAAAAGGCAGGGGAAGGGAAACACAGACATTAAGAGGGGGGTTTGTTCTCAAGGCAGCCAACACAGTGCAAGACATAAAACATCCCAACAGTGCATGGAAACAGCTGGGCAGCACTGGCACAATCTGGGATTATTTTATCTCCAGCAGAATTTCAGGTATTTAAAGATGTCTATAATAAAAATTCAAATATTTTCTATAATAAATATAAATTCTTTACTATAAATATTTTATAATAAATTTAAATATTTTCTCTAATCCCACAGAACTATTGCCATCCTGCTTTGTTTCAGGCTTAAGACAGGCTGGCAACAGATGAGGTAATAATAGAGAATAACACCTGGAGCTGTGGGACAGAGCAGAGTGAAGGATGCAGGAATGAAATCCCTGTTCTCTCACCAGTTGGACAGGAAGAGTGCAGCTGTAACCCAGTGGTGCCAGGCCCAGGAGCTCCTCAGGGCTGTACAGGGGACTGTCAGGCTCCCTGTCCTGCTCTGGCACTGGGTCGCAGTTCAAGGTAGAGACAACGTTACGAATGCACTCATAGGCCTCCTCTTCTGAGGGTGCAAAATGGTCACTGCAGCCACTGACTCTAGGAGAGAGAGATTAATTAGCATTGAATTAATGAGTTCTGAATCCTGAGGGAAAACCCAAACTCTAGGACAAAAGCTGACTCTCCAAATGCCCTGTGGAAATACAATGTGATTTGGTTCTGTATGAATGAGCTGAAAGCAGTCACTCGGTGGAATTTCTGTGCAGCCCAATCCCAAATTAAATTCACAGTAAGGAGTTGTTCTTACCCGTGACTTCTGTGTTTATCTGGATTAAAGAAAGACCCTGGCATTTATTTTTGTGATGCTGTTGTTACAGACAATATCAAAAAGGGAAAAGAGAAAAAGCAAACTTCAAGAATTATTTCAAAATAAGTGGTTGCAGCCAAGATATAAAGACAGGAATGTATTCCATGCAGCATAATTGGGTTAAACATATTATTCTGGAAAACACCTGGAAAAGAGGAGCTAGCATCCCTCTTCTGCAGCTACTCCCTGTGAGGCACAGGGGAAATTACTTGCCTGAAGCTGTTCAAGAAGTATGTGGAACAATAGAGATCCAAATCCAACCTGTCCAGTCCCTGCCTCACCCCATCAATAACTTCATTTTCCTTCCATTTGGCTGATTTAAGCCAAACCCCTGAACCCAAGAAGGTAAGCCAGTGTAACCACAGGTTCCAGCCTTAGCCCTGCTCTGAAATGCCAATGCCACATTCCTTTCAGGCCGAGCCTGCTGAATTGCCTGGTTTTGGGAATACTCCACGTACTGTGAGTGAAGCCTGGCCCCTCCGAGGTCCTCAGGGGAGACATCTTCTCCCGTGGCAGCTTTCACCAGGGGTGGCCCAGCAAGGAACAGTGTCCCAATTTTATCAATGATCACGGACTCCTCGGCCATGGTGGGGACATAGGCACCTCCAGCCACACAGGAGCCACACACCACGGCCACCTGAGGGGACACAGACACAGCAGTGCTGGAGAGGGGACGGGAAAGGCAAAGCCAAACGCAAAGTTGTTTCAGAAACGCAGAAAGTGCTTAAATCACAGCTTGGGGGACAAACCAGAGACAGAACAAAGTTTACTACACGTTTACACCTTTCCTACACCCCACTGCACTCCCCATGCTGCTGTACCTGAGGGATTCCCATGGCAGACATGATTGCCTCGTTATAGAAAATCCTGCCACCGTGCAGCTTGTCAGGAAACAGCTCTGACTGAGGGACAGGGAAAAGAAAAGGGATTTTTAATGTTAACTACCAAAGTCGATGCTTCCCCTTCACTCCATTCATTCCCAAACACACCAGAACTGACACTAGGAAGGTTCCCATTAATAATCACTCCTGAGCCTTTCATATACAGCATTTATTAGGGTATTTATTCCTTTATACATTGCCAAATCACCCCAAAATACCCATCTGCTTTGAAAGCACAGGTTGAGCTTTGTGATTTTTTCTGAAATAAATATATTCTACACAAACTGACTGTAAACGTGGAGAAGGGAAGGGTGGCAGTTCTACTTCATCTGTGAAAAACCTTTGGCAGTTTCCTTTTTCACTTAGTTTTGGATACAATTCCAAGTAAATTTCCAGGTAACTTTTAAAATTTAACAACTTTAAATAACTTTAAAATTCCAGGTAACTTTTCCTGTGTGCTTGCCGTCAATGTGGAGAGGGAACAACTCCTGTTTCTTTGACAGGATGATCTCTGCATTCCACAAAAGAACCTGTTCAAAATCTTATTTTGCAGTCAGAATTGCAAAAACTCCACTTTTGAAGGCCACAGAGATTAGTGCACCACTGGCACAAATGGGACAATAAAATATAGAACACTTCAGAGATTCTGGAGTGAAAATAGACACCTCCCACTATGCACTCATTTATCAGACACAAAAGCAGCTCAGCACACTCACTGGAGTTCCTAACCTCTGATCAGGTGGGACGTGCAAGATTAGCCCCAGCGATGAAACAAATACTGGTATTTTCTGCTCTGCAGAGGTGCCAGCAGTACCTGCAGGGGTAGGAAGGCTCCGCCACTGTCCACCAGGTGCACAGACAGCAGCCTGCTCTCCATGGCAATTTCCTGGGCTCTCAATTGCTTTTTCACTCCAATTGGGTAAATTGTTCCTCCTTTCACAGTGGCATCACTTGCAATGAAGACACACCAGACCCCACAGATTCTGCCAATTCCTGCAAGCAGCACCACAGGTATTTATCAGGACTCTCGAAAGCAACAGGCAAAGCCAGGGGGGCAAACTTTTTCAGGAGTTTTTCTCAGTAATGCTACATCAAGAAGCTGCAAATTAACTTGAAAATACCACACAGGGAAGAAATCTACACTCTTCTCTGGAGTGACAATATTAAAAAAAATTAATCTAAATGACAGAAGAACCTCAAAAAAATTCTGGTGACAATGTAACAGAAAAAAACACACTGCGACTCCCAACCCTTGAGATAAAAGGGAAGGCAATTAAAAATTACCCCTATAAAGCTGCAAAAATATAACAATCTGTGATGAAAAGAAGGGTTTTCATACTGTTCTTCTAGTTACTTTTTGAACAGGAACCACTCTTCAAAAGGCAATTTCACTGATATTGAATGAAATTCAATTTCATTGAATTTCAATGAAACATCATTTTGAAGACCTGTTCCAGTTTAAAGAGACAATGTCTGCATAGAAAATGCAATTGTCTGTGATTTGAAAAACACTTCAAAATGTATGCCACAGCTCCTGTTTCTCACCGTAACTTCATCCTCTCTCCTTTAAGAGGCAACAGCTGATTTGACACATCACCCTACATTCTTTTGAGACAAAAATTAGTAAGCGGTAAGTAGAATTACTAAACCTAGAAGAAATTAAAAACCGTTTTTTCAAAGGTTTCTCCCAGGTTTCCCATTATAGTAATACAGCAGTGGCTGAACTCTTCCTTGTTGGGAATAAGAACTTGATAAAAAGTGTTCACTTTTCCTAGGAGAGCACTTCAGCTACTAAAATATCCCACAAACTTTATTCCACGCATCCTTTTTCCCCCCGTTTCCCTTTCCCCGTGCCCCCCAACACGCCATTACCCGTGAGGCAGCCGGCAGCAGGGACATCGCCGTAGGGCATGTCCA
Organism: Irena cyanogastra; assembly: GCA_013397155.1. Taxonomy (NCBI): domain Eukaryota; kingdom Metazoa; phylum Chordata; class Aves; order Passeriformes; family Irenidae; genus Irena; species Irena cyanogastra. The sequence continues at coordinate 195,144 of VWZV01017094.1, read as the reverse complement.
GCCCTGCCAGCGGGGACAGCTCCAGGAAATCCGCATCGTCCAGGAGCAGCCTCAGGCGCTCCCGCACGAACAGCTTCTTGTTGCGCTGCGTGTGCCGCACGATGGCATCTTCTCCTCCTCCTTTCTTCACCCTCTCCAGCAATTCCGAGTACCTGATGGAAAAAAACAAAACCAAAGTTTCGGTCAGTGGGAACAAAGCGGTGGGATGCGGTCACACGCTGGAGGGGAGGGGTGGCTTCCAGAGGGACACGGAGCTGGAGGAACCTCGGGAGTTCAACGCGGCCGAGCGCAGGTCCTGCCCTGGGCCGGGAAAATCCCAAGGACAAACACAGGCTGGGGGAGAAGGGATGGAGAGGAGACTGGGAGGATGTGGGGTGTTGGTGGATGAGAAGCTCATCCTGCCCTGCCCAGAGGAGGCCCCGGGGCTGCTGCAGGGCTGGAGCCCCTCTGGAACCGGGCTGGGAGAGCTGGGGGTGCTCACCTGGAGAGGAGAAGGATCCAGGGAGAGCTCAGAGCCCCTGCCAGGGCCTGAAGGGGCTCCAGGAGAGCTGGAGAGGGACTGGGGACAAGGCATGGAGGGACAGGACACAGGGAATGGCTCCCACTGCCAGAGGGCAGGGCTGGATGGGATATTGGGAATTAGGAATTGTTCCCTGGCAGGGTGGGCAGGCCCTGGCACAGGTGCCCAGAGCAGCTGAGGCTGCCCCTGGATCCCTGGCAGTGCCCAAGGCCAGGGTGGACACTGGGGCTGGAGCAGCCTGGGACAGTGGGAGGTGTCCCTGCCATGGCAGTGGTGGCACTGGGTGGGCTTTGAGGGCCCTCCTGACCCAAATAATTTTCCTTACAAGTTACCCTTTAGCAGATTGAACTTAAATATATTGCACAGTTTTCACACAAATGGCATGAAAATGAAGTTAAATTCACATTTTCAGATTATTGTTTTTCCAAGGTATAATAAAAAGCAAAGGTCTATTATTTAAAGCAAGCATTTAACTTTTGCTAGCCAAGTACTGTTTAATAAAGCCAAGAATATAATATATAATAATGAGGCTATAATAATGTGCCTGTCCTAATTCAGCATGAACCTTCATGTTTCACCTACTCTTGGGAATAATCCAGCCAAGAGCTACCTCTGTCAAGTCCTGCAACAAGTTTATCTGACAAAAATCAGTAACTGGAAAGTGGAATAAATTACTAAATCTGGAAGATATACTAAAAGCAGGGAACACTGCAGTGTCACAAGTGATTACCCAATGTTATTGTCAGGGCAGCACCACACACAGGTAAAAAACAGAATAAACTGTAAACAAACATGGTATCTCAATTTTGGTTGAGATAAAACCAAGTTCTTCCTTTATTTCAGACATTTTCCCCCAGATGCATCACCTTTAACTGTAAATGTTGTTTGACACAAAGACTCACACAGCACTTTGGGTGTGACTCTGTGACCTGAGCGTGGCTCACTGCACACTGTGGAGGCTGGAAAAACATTGGAGGAAAAAGATTTTAACCATGTCCTCAATGCCACCACAGGAGGGCACAGTGTGTTTTCCAAAGCTTTGCTTCCAGCTCGTGGATCACTCCCCTAACAAAGGCCTTCGCAATTTTGCCATCTGATCCTTCGGGACCAACACATAAAACACATTTTGTTGTTTTATCCATAAATCATGATGGGCTGCAGCACCCATCCCCTACTCAGTCAGGGGTGTGTGAGTCACCACTTACGTCTTTGCATTCAAAATGCAACACGAAACAAATGTTACGTAGGTCTGGAAGAAGTATTTCTTGGCAATATATGCAAAACAACACATGGCACTGTTTTAAATAGTTTGCACCTCGATTTGGGTATCTCGGTCAACATTTCACAGACTGGTTTGTGTTGGAAGGGACCCCAGAGCTCATCCAGTGCCACCCTCTGCCATCGGCAGGAACACCAGGCTGCTCCAAGCCCTGTCCAACCTGGCCTCAGACACTTTTAGGGGTTGGGCAGCTACATTGTTCCATGGGGCAAATATTGTCCCGTGTTAAAAGTCCCTAAAGTGCCCATAAGTGACTTACACCATATCACAAACAGCAACGCTCTAAAAACCCCACAAAACCCGTTTATTACCTTTTAATCACAGCCTCGCTGTTCCTTAGATTCTCTTCGAACACATGTCGGTACGCGGCGGGGACACGTCCGTCTAGAACCGGGAATGGTTTGGGATGCCGCCTGGGTTTGGGTTTATTACTCACAAACCGGCGGGGAGGCAGGAGCTGTGCTCTTCCCCAGCCTGGCAGCGGCAGCTCCCGATATTCCCTCTGGAGCAGGCGGATCGGGGTTTTCTCCCGATATTCCCTCTGGAGCAGGCGGATCGGGGTTTTCTCCCGGTATTCCCTCTGGAGCAGGCGGGTCAGGGGCTGCAGCGGCGCGGAGGGGCCGGGGCGCCGCCGGCCCAGGGCGTACAGCAGGGCCGGGCTCCACATCGCCCCGGGAGCTGAGGGACAACGAGGGACAGGAATCACAGAGTGGGTTCCCTCGGCTGAGCGGCAGCGCGGCCCCTTCGCCTCGGGCGCGGGTCATGAGGGGACGCCCTGACTCCATTTGACCGTGAGGGGACACCTCGGTTCTCGCTTTGCCGCAAGAGTCGTGAGGGGACACCCCTGTTCTCGCAGAGGACATGAGGGGACGCCCTGATTCCAGCCCTGCATCGGGGGTGCTGAGGGGACGCTCCCGACGCCCATCTTCCCGCAGGGGTCGTGAGGGGACACCACTGGTTCCCGCCTTGACACGGGGGTCGTGAGGAGCCACTTTGAGTCCAGCTGCTCGTGAGGAGACACTCCTGTTCCCGCGGGGGCCGCGAGGGGACACTCCTGTTCCTGCGGGAGCCATGAGGGGACACCCCTGTTCTTGCGGAGGCCGTCACGGGACACCTCCGTTCCCGCGGGGGACGGGAGGGGACACCCTCTGTTCCTGCGGAGACCGTGAGGGGACACCCCTCTTCCTGCGGGATCTGTGAGGGGACACCCTCTGTTCCTGCGGAGACCGTGAGGGGACACCCTCTGTTCCTGCGGGGCAGGTGAGGGGACACCCCTCTTCCTGCGGGGGACGTGAGGGGACACCCCTGTTCCTGCGGGGGCCGTGAGGGGACACCCCCCCGTCCCCGCCGTGCCACGGCGGCCGTGAGGGGACAG
>VWZV01017094.1:168431-191855 GCA_013397155.1 Irena cyanogastra | reverse complement strand
TCCGGTCCCCGCCCGCCTCTCGGGGCGGCTCCGCAGGGCGGCCCGCCCCCGGTGTCCTGTGCCCTCGGTGTCCTCTGTCCCTTGCCATGTGTGTCTCTGTCTCTGGTGTCCTGTGCCCTCTGTGTCCTGTGTCCCAGGTGTCCTCTCTGAAATTAAGTTTATCATTAGAATATTAAAACCAATTTGATTTTTCTCCTTCCACACCTCATCCCATCCCTGGGCTGCGTTGGCTTGCTGTTGTCAACCATGGCACAACCCTCTAGAAATTACTGTGTGCTGCCTTTCAGTGCCTTCATTAAAATGCATCCCTGCCAGGGAGCTCTTTATCTGTATTATACATATTAATAAGGCTGGGTAGCAATAATTAAGGGATGACTAATACGTTCGTGAGTGAAAGTATCCAGCATGAGCTGGAATTTGTAGGTAAATAAGTTATATATGTTATTTAAAAATCTTGAGAGTAATAATTAAAATTTCCTGAGATATAATAATTTAAAATAATATTTGTTGTCCTTTTACAGTTACAGCAGACAGGACACTTTTCAATGCTATGCTCTCTCATAGCAAGAAACTCCATTCAGGTGGAGCTGTGGGAGGTGGTGCTGCTGCCCTGGGCGGCTTCAGCTGTCCCAGGGGATGTGCCTGAGTCCCTCTGGCTGTCCCAAACCCCGTGACAGGGAGAAGGTGTGTGCTGAACCAGGGAGAGCCCCGGGAGCAGCGGGCAGAGATGCTCTGCCAGAGCAAATGCAGACACCGCAGAGAGTCACCACTGCCAGGGGCTCCCCACCCTGCCAGGGAACAATTCCTAATTCCCAAACCCCCATCCAGCCCTGCCCTCTGGCAGTGGGAGCCATTCCCTGTGTCCTGTCCCTCCATGCCTTGTCCCCAGTGCCTCTCCAGCTCTCCTGGAGCCCCTTCAGGCCCTGGCAGGGGCTCTGAGCTCTCCTGGATCCGTCTCCTCTCCAGATCTCCCAGCCTGGCTCCAGAGGGGCTCCAGCCCTGCAGCAGCCCTGGGGCCTCCTCTGGACTGAACAATGAAATTTAACAAAACCACTGATCCAGACAGGTTGTGGGGACTGACACAGCCACAAAAGACTCCTGATGGAGCCCATGCATGGATTCAGCAGCTGCTGCACTGTTCAGGCTGCTTTGGGGCATTTTTTTAAGTTCTTCTCTCCTTCCCTGGTGTAGCCAGAGCTCTTTCCTCCCAGCACTTCGAGAAACTTGTGAAGGGTTGAAGGGGAGAAAAGAGTCACTGTGCAGCTTTACAGAGATCTTTTGCATTTCCTGTGGGATATCATGTGAATTTTTGTGCTCTCTGTGGTGCAGGTGATAATGGGGAAGGACGGAGTGGTGACAGAAATCCATGTAAAGCAGAATACATTTGAGAAAGCCTGAATTTCAGAGAGTTGGTGGTGGTGCTCAGCCTCCTGGAGGAGGAATTGAAGATGCAAACACTTGGATATGTGTTTGAAGTGAGATTTGGGCTCCCTGGTGTTTCTGGGCTCCTTTTAAACTTGACCCACATATAATTTCCCTGGATTCATAATATTTTTGAGTTTTCTGTTCTGTGAATGTATCAGTGACCCTTGTCCAATGATATTTTCATGCTTATTTCATTTTCCATAATTGTTAGGCTTCCATAGGAGGCATTATCTCTGAATCACTGGTGTTGCATAGCAATTTCATTATATGTGATTTTAATGTCCAGATTTTCTATAAATACCATTTGCTGTTAATTTCTTGGCTTATACTGGTGGTGGCTTTGGCAGTGCTGGTTTAACAGTTAGGCTTGATGACTTCAAAGCTCTTTTCCAGCCTAAATGATTCACTCATTCTTTATTATTTTACAGGTTTTCCAGTAGATAGAATCAGCAGTAACAGGCAGAACTTGCTGTATGTAGCAGAAGGGGTTTTCACTCAGGCTTAAAAGAGTAATTTAATTCCATTCTCATGGAAGTTAAATGCTGTTTGCTTAGATTAAAGGAGAAAGAAACAGCCCCCACATTTCAGAGTGCCTGTTTATCCCAGAGAGAAGGCGTCAGCCACCAGTTTGCACTGGGAGGCAGCCTGGGATAAATAACAAATCCTCTAATTAAGAGCCAAGGGATCCTAATTGGCTTAGTCCTCCAGCTGGGCTCAGCCTTCCTCTCCTGTCATGGCATGGAGCATCCTTTGTTGAGGGCACCCTGAGGCAGGAAAGCCCAGCCCCTCTGGGAGGCTGCAGCCCTGTGAAGTGTTTGAAGTTGTTATTTTAGGAGCTTATTTTAGCGACTCCTGAGCTGAGCATTGAGAATATATAGAGCAGCATTTAGGGAAAATGTTCATGTGGTGGTGGCTTCCTTTACCATGAGCTGCAGCTCTGCCAGCCAAGCTGAGCTGTGCCATTTAAGGAACACTGAAGCTTTGAGTGAAGCTTAAACTTAGAAACTTTGCTGGAGTGCACCGGATGCTGGGGGAAACCAGAACACACTTTTTGGATTGTCAGACCAAAGGCAGGAGGGTTCCCACAGAGCCCTCCTGCTTGTGGAACTTCTGTTTCATATTTAGATTTTGTTTTTTAATGCCCAAAGAGCTTTTAGATGGATTCTGACCATGGTGGCCTGGAAATTGGGCTAAATTAAAGCAGGGGTTTTTTTTGTTTACTTAGAAGTGCTAACAGACTTGGACAGTCCTGCAGTGTTTTTCAGGGCTTACATCATTCTAAAATAGATTTGATTAAAAACAAATTTGATAATTCTCATTTGATGTGTTTGCATCTACTCCAAAGGAAGAGCTGAGCCTGGACAGGTGTGCTGAGGGAGAATCTGGATTTGATATGAAATATTAGGAAGTTTATTTATTTTAATTGTTGGAAGATCCAGGAGAACACAAGGAGTTAAATGAAGTAGTTGGAAGATCCAGGAGAAGTTGGGAGCCTGATCCTCAGTAAGTCAATGCCATTCCCACTGAGGGTATATCAGATGCTCCCATACTACTCAGCTTTTGATTTTGGGTGGTTTGAGGTTTTATGAATCCCCAGACAGAGATCCAGGGATGTCTTCCCAAGCTGTGCCAAAAGATGAGGGTGATCCATTGAGTCATGGAAGTTTTCTGCACATTTGTTAATCTCAGCCGTATTACAACACCTCTAAAAAATTATATATTAGCATCAAACCCTTAGCCACAATTATTTTCCACATCATTTAACAGTATCGCAGTAATTTTAACTCTAGTTTAGCCTTCCCTGATTCTCAGCCTGCTGCCACAAAGAGTTGACAAACCCAAGAATAATCCCATAATAACTCCAATCGTGGCATCACAGCTGATTTGGAGGAGACAAACAATGTGTCCTCTTGCTTCCATCACTGAGACATGTGAGTTTCTGGTTTGTCTTACTCCTGCAAAAAAATTGCCCAGAGCAAAAATCAAAGAATTATCTTAGAGAAATAGAATTATCTTCTGATTAAGGCATAATTAATAATGTGTACATAACTAACAGCATGTACATAATTAATAGTGTGTACAATTCCCTGTTGCAGGGCCAGTCTGTCCTAAATTGCACTGGTAAGAGCTGAAAAGAACAGAATTTTATTCTGAGAATGCAGGTAACTGGTGATGACAGCCAAATCAGAAGAAAAATAACTTTCATGGGCCAAAGCCTGTTGTTTTACCAGCACAGGTATGTGAAATCTCTGAGCAGCTGCTCCTGTACAGTTTGAAATGCAACAACTGTGTGAAGATCTGTTGCTTCCTGTTTCAAAGGCCTAACCAAGAGTGTTCTGAGGTAATCCAAGAGCTCTTTGTGGGTGAGAGGAGATGCAGATTCAGTTGCAAACTCCAGGAAAGTGCTGATGGATTTATTCCCCTGTGCAAAGCCCTGGCACTGAGTGCTGACACCAAAGCCTCAGCCTGTGCCCGGGCGTTTGGAGTGCCTTGCCCATGGGTTTGTAAGGCCATTTCCAGCTAGTAATTGGTGACTGGATGTGGTCAGGGCAGGCAGATAAACACTGGAGGGAGGGGGTGAATCACTGAGTAAATATCCTATCGATGCTGTAGGAGCTGCTGTTACTCACAGCACCTTTGGGGGGATGTGACGTGTTTGTTTTCAGGAAAATGTAACTTGAAAGAAGAATTGAGGTTAGATGTGTTCCAAATCTGCAGCTCCACACCTTCCTCATGCATCTCTTGCCTCCTTCAGACCAGTTTAACATGCCCCCTCCTTCCTACCCATCTCCTCAGAGCTGATCCCCCACTCTGAGGTCACAGCAGAGAAGTTTTCATTCTGTAAATGCCAGCGTAGTTGCATCATTAAAAGCCCCCAAAGCAGATGGTCTGGGTTAAAGCAAAAAGGCTTTTTTTTTTTTTTTGCCAGTGAAGCAGCATTATAGTGATTACAGCAGCCTGTTGGCAGTTTCTGTCAGCAATTTTTGCAAGCATGTAATATATAAAAGGATAAAAATACCATTTACTGTGATTTACTCACCACAGAAAGAGGCCAGAGTGATACAGTACCACAATCAGGGGGGAAAAAGGCCCTGCAAGTAGTTTTCTATCCTCTCTTCTGCACTTTTCCAGGATCCTGGTGGATAAATAAGTCTGCTTGAAGAGTCTTACCCTCCTTGTGGATGCTGAGGCACCCCATTAGCCAACAGCCCCACTCTGTGACAGCAAAGTCCTCAGCAAAGCTGGATAGTTTTGAAATCATGGAGCACATTTTTGAAGATAAAAAACTCATTTCTGAGCTTTGAACTCTGTGAAATTTGCCATGATTTGTAAAATATCTTTACCTTGAATTATGGTGCAAAGTTTCAGCAAAAAAACTGAAGATTAAGGAACAATACATAAAAAATCACACGCAAGATGCTGCAGTGATACCAGAAAATCCTCCTCCAGTTCCTGCTTTCCTGATCCACTTGGCATGAAATGTTTTCTTGACTTCTACTTACTATTCTCATAAAAACCACAGGGGTTTCTTCTCACTGCTACTTGTTTTGTCCAAGATCCAGTAATTGGTACCATGTGAATTCACATTTTGCAGTGACAGAACAGAAATGGGGTTCCAAAAAATCACTCCAGCATCTCAACCTCTGGCAAACGTCAGGGCTACAACCCCCCAGTCTCTAAGAATCCATGGATTTACACATCAAATACCTTATTTTACTCCTGCTGGTGATCCCTATGTGAATATTTACAGCTCAAATGGAATCATGACTAAAAATTAATAGTTGTCAGATTTTTGTGAAAATTTTGTTGCCTCTTCAGACTGGAATTGTTTTGCCCTTGGTTTGCACGTACTCCCTTGATGTATTAATAATAATTTTAGTGATTGATAACATATTTAGCCAAGTTTGGTACACTAAAAATTATGACTATGGCATGAACCAGTGAACAATTAATGACGCCAGAAAAAGAGGGAAAAACTAAAATCAGAGTCAGAGCACCCTGTGAAGTGTTAAGGTATATTTTAAAGGCTCGGTGGGAGGGTTTGGATTCTCCAGCCCCCTGTGGGTTACCTCTCCTCTCCAGGGCACTTGGATCATCTTCCCCCAGTAGCCTTGGTTTAATTGAGCTGTGTGTGAGAAACATTTGCTCAGCAGGGAGCCTTTCAGCTGGGCTGGAGAGGGAGGGTGGGATTCTCAAGGAAAAAGCCTCCTTGGAACCCTTGAGGCACAGGAGGGATCCTTTGATTCAAAATCTTTCTGAGCTGGCCTCACCTATTGTAGCTCTCAGCATTGTCGATGCATTAAAGAGACCTTCAAATTTCCCCTGATTTGTTTGACTGGATCCTTTTTCCAGCATTCAGCCTTGATGGCCATGATTGAATCATTTCAGGTACAAAAACCCCAAACAGCGGGTTCTCCATTCTGATGGAGACATTTTTAGCTGGTATTGTTAGAAATGAAGTTAAAAAAAAAATGAACACGGGCTTTCAAATTGGAAGCACAACCAGTACTTCTAAGGAGCTGTTCTGGATAACTGTAAAGAAATGGAAGGAAATTTCCATGTCCTGGCAAGTGACTTTAATCCAGTAAAATCAGGACTGGTTCCAGACCTGGCCCAACACTTGATCACCTTGTCCTGGTGTAGATGCTGGATGAGGATTTTCTATGAATAAGGCAGAACATATCCATAGGGTGGGAAAAAGGGATGGAGAAACAGTTCTCCTGCATGCAGGTGTCACTGGGAGCTTCCTGTGGCACATGGAACTGGCACTTTGGATGTGCAGCTCTCTTTGCCCCCAGCAAATCCAGCCTTGATGACCCAGAGAACAAACAGAGAACTCTGGAATATTCACAGAGGTGGTGCTACAGAAATTCCAGAAACCACAGTAGGATTAGCAGTTAGCAGAGGGAACTTTTCCACAAAAACCTCCAAGAGATTTCCAGTCGTAACATTTTAAACTTTGAAAATATAACCAACATTTTCATTTTTAGGTCTCTGTTATCTTCTGGTCTCAGCAGAAGAACAGTGGTGTAATTAATAGCTTCATTAATGCCAGAGTAATAATTATGAACTGCAGGAAAGGCTGCTGCATCAGGAATTCTTCTTGTAGGACTGCAGCAGCTTGTTGATTCTTCAGAACTCAGGAGAAACATATAAAGGTAAAAGAAATAGTGAAAAATATTATTTGATCTGAATCTACAAATACCAATATGTTCAAAAAGAGGAAATGTTGCAGGTGGATTACACAGAGTCTGTACATAGATTTCAATTATGACAGTGTTTAAAATTATTGATTTTCATTTATTTCCTTGCTACAGCATGATCATAATGTGTCTGCTGTGAATTTTTTCAGTGCAAAATTCAGAATTGTGCTTCATATTTATAATTGGTCAAATAATCCAGATGTCAGTTGCTGTTTGCTTTCTGTTTATTGCATTTATACTTACGGATGTATTATGTAAATATTCTCAGAGTCACCACACTAGATTTCAGAATTAAAACCTTCACAGAATCATGGAATAGAATCCTGGGATGGTTTGGGTTGGAAGGGACCTTAAAGCTCATCCAGTTCCAAAGGCAGGGACCCCTTCCACAGACCAGGTAGCTCCAAGCCCAGTCCAACCTGGCCTTGAATAATCAGAGTTAGAATTTCCATGCCCATTTGCAAATAGTGCCGAGGTACCTGGTTAATCACATTCCCGAGTGATTTTCCAAGTCTGGGATCAGCTTCTGGGAAGTTTAACACCTCCAGAGCTTTCCCACCACCCCTACATTTGCTCTCGTTTTTAAAAGAGTGCTATAATTTGGTATTTAATTATTGTCCAGCCCGGAGAGGAGGGTTTGGGGCAGCTGCTGAGGGGTTGGAGCCTGGAATTTCCCTGTTCCTCCGGAGCCCGCCGGGGAGAAGGAGCAGGGCAGCGGCGGGACTGAGCCGAGGGCTCTGTATCCCTGGCTCCTTTGCTCTCTGTGTCACTTCTCCCCAGCAGCTCTCCTCGGCAGAGCTCCGGATCGCAGCCCAGCCCATCGAGGCGCAGCGGCACCGCCGGGATTGATCCGAGCGGGAATGCTGCGAATTCCTGCCTGCTCTTTCTTTGCCGGGCGCGGCTGGCGCTGGGACACTGCGGAAGAGAGCGGGGCTGGTAGCTCCCGGCAGCGTTCCAGGACTTGGACTGGCCCCAGCGGGTCACTCAGGTGCTGCTCCTTCTGCCAGGCTGGGCACAGGAGCAATCCAAGTTCAGTGCACCTCCCTCTTCCAGCTTTTGGGTTATTTTTTGGTGTTACAGAATTCTCTGAGGCAAAATGAGAATGGAGATATTTTGGAATGTTGTGCCTCAGCATCACAGAAACCAGGGCTGGGAGAATTCACTGACAGCCCATTGTCTTGCCACTTGGGAGCTGCTCTTTTCCTGACCTTAAGTTCTTAAGCAGATTTTCATGGGGAATTCTGTTTTCTTTAGACTGTTTTTTTTTTTACTGAGACCTGGCACAAGGTGCCCAGAGCAGCTGTGGCTGCCCCTGGATCCCTGGCAGTGCCCAAGGCCAGGCTGGACAGGGTTTGGAGCAGCCTAGGACAGTGGAAGGTGTCCCTGCCATGGCAGGGGTGACACTGGATGGGCTTTAAGGTCAATTCCAGCCCAAACCATTCCATGATTGCATGAGAACTGCTACTCATGCAGCAGGAAGTAAGAATTGCTCATGAACCGGGACTCCACCTGCTAGAAAAGTCACAGAAATAAATGCTCCTTCTTGTGCAATGACATTTCCAATGAATTTGGCTTTTTTCTCCAGGTATATTCACCACTGGGGACACTGAATGGTTCAGCACAGTGTCCACCACAGTTAGTTCATTAAATCTTAAACTCAGCACTAATCTTTAACCCAAATCTCTCATTTTCCACCATACTTGGTGTGTGCAAAAGAAATAGGAATAGGGAAGTGCATTTATTTACAAACATTTTAAAAGATTATGATACTTAGTTCTGAAGGCTTCATCTTCTGGCTCTTATCAATACCTCTCTCAGTGAAGAGGAAGAAGGAAAATGAATTTTTACAGTGGGCATTCATCATCTTTAAAATACAACTGTCTCTAAGACAGACCCCTGCCAAGATAGTCCATTAAATGTACTTAAGATTCATAAAACTTTCACAGGGAAAGAGATCTAATAAGCCCAAAGAGGTCTGAGATAAGGAGGTATCAGAGCTCTCCTGGTCCATTTGCACCCCCAGCTGAGTTTCTGGGGTTGTTTTAACTTGCTGGTCCCTCCCTGAGTTTGAAAGCCTGTTCAGTTTTAATTAACCTGTTGCCTGTTCAAATTTGGAACAAGGTGGGAGGTTCAGGGTGAAGTTACAGAGATGGAGCAACCTGATCTGATAGATCCTTACTGGGAGAGGAACTGTTCCTCCTCCTCCCTGCATTCCTGGAGCTTATCATGTGCTGGCTCTGCTTGGGCCCCTCCAGCTGCAAATCGAGCAGAAAACACAGTTTTTATCAGCTGGCACAGCTGAGAGCTGCTTGCCAGACAGGGAATTTCATCAGCTCACCAAAAACTCAAATGAGTGCTATCCTTGGAATATCAGAGTGGAAGCAGAGCCACACTGGAGCACAGGAGACTGCAGGGCTTTCCAGATGCCTCTGCTCCTGGAACAAGGAATTCAGGACGGGCACAAATCCCTTCTGTGAGATTTGCTGGGCTGGGAAAGCTCCTGGTACAATTGGTATTCCCCAGTGGTGGCTCCCACCCAGTGCAAAACCCAGCTGGTTTTGATTGCAGGAGGCTTTGTTTGTGCCAGAGGTCTCCTCCATCCCTCTGCCCTCAGGAAGGGGAGCTGAGCACACCAGGGCTGGGACATCCCTGGGCCCTCAGGCACCAAACAGTGCTGAATGGGGAAAAAGCTCCCAGCTGGCACAACCTTTACAGAAAAGAGGAGAGGAAAAAAAGCACAGTAAGTGTTGCCTGTTGAACAAAGCAGGGATTTCTGACTGATCCCCAAAACCCTCCCCAAAGAGCCCCCACAGCTCCTGCCAAGGGCTGAGAGGGCTGATGGGACAGCCCCTGACTGCAGCCTGCCTGAGCAGCCAAACCAACCTGCTCTGCATCTTTTCCACCATTTCTTATCAAAACACTGCCCTGATACAGGGAGGCTCTTACAAAACATAATAAAGCCTGCTGCTGCCAAGGAATGATTGCTGCTAGCATTTATTTTTCCACAATTATTTTCAGGGTTGTCCTTTCGAGGCAGACCAGATCAAGGAGTGGTGCGTGCAGTACCTCATCCCAGGATAAATCCAGGGAGGCTCTATGACTCAGGAATGACTCACTGCTCCTCCTCTGTTCCTTCCAGACTCTTGGGGGTGTGCTAATTTATTGTCAGTCTGTATCTGCAGTCAATTATTCCCCCCAGCTCAGCTCTCCTGTGCAGAAGGAATTCAGGCACATTCTGCTCATTCCTCACCTCTCCAGAGAGGCAAACAGGTGAGCAGACAGTGTCACCTTCACTCTGGCATGCAGAGAAAAGGGGGAGGTATTTTTCCTTCCTTGAATAACACGTCCAGGTAAATGATTTAGAACTAGAGTGTTCCTACCAAACCCCCCAAATCCCAATTACTAAACTAAGATTGACCTTTCAGAGAGTTATTTCGAAAAACTTGGATAAAATAAGGTGGGTATGACTCAAACAACAGGAGGAAAGTGTCTGCATCACAGTTGAGGCCCATAAATTGCTTTCACTGTCAGAATCAAGCATTCAGAATAAAAAACACAAAACAAGAATGATTAATCTTTTTTTTTTTCTCTTTAGCAAGACAGATTGAAGCATCCCAGTGGAGCTGCAGGGGAAGTGTTTAAACAATGCCTGCTTAGTGTCCAGCAAGTCCTCACTGGTAGGAATATAAGAAAAGAAAAAAATAACTAAAATATGAGGTTTTTACGTATGCACGTACAAGATACATAAACCCAGAGAATCCCAGAAGCATGAAAAATACTGAGTACAAATAGGCATTTCCAGCTCTTCCCAGCCGAATTTTGTGAGCCTGAGGACACGACAGATACAGCAGAAATGCATTAAAAAATATTTTTCCATGGCAATGCTGATTTAAAAATCCCTTGCCCCATGTCATTCAGCTCACCCCCATCTGATTTTTCCACCTCCTCCCTCCCAGGCTGTTTTGTGAGACTTTTTCAGTGGCAGCACTGGCTCAAGACACAGCACCTTTACCACTTCCAACTGCTTGTTCCCAACCTTGTGTTATCCTGGCACGAGAGGCTGTTCGTAAATGCTTGTTCTGCACACACAGGGGCTGAAGTGGCCCTGAAGTGGCCTTGTAAATCAAAGAGAGATCGAAAACAAAAGTGCAGAATGGCAAAATAGCAATGAAATATAAATTTGGGATTATATACTTTAAAATGTAAACAAATCCCACATCCTAAATTCATGGAATTATAGAACCCTGGAATGGCTTGGGCTGGAAGGGACTTTAATGATCTTGTCCCAGCCCTCTGCCAACACCCCTCATTAAATGTTCCAATCAGCCAAACCTTCTGAGGCAGTGACAAGCTCTCAGAAACACATGATGCTGCAACTTGACATTATTATATATACAAATAATTTTATTAAGCACAGTGTGGGAAGCTTGGCTGTTTTTCAAAATATCTGCATCCAAAAGAAGTCCCTACACCTACAGAAATAGCAGTTGCAGACAGACTCCAGATCAGAGTGTTATTCACAACATCAGACTTGTGATCAATAGCTGGGAGAGTGCTGCCAGAAATAGTCCTGCCCTGGGAAACGCTTCCTGCTGCTCAGAACAGGTTGTGCTCCTGTCCTTCTGCAGTCCCCCCTGGATTTTATCTCCAAGTACACAGAGAAGAAGCAAAGTTGCCTGAGTCTGGTGTAGCCGTGCTGTGAATCAGGCCAGAAGCACCAAAATCACCAGCACCCAGCACCCCCTGTGTATTTCTGACAGGGATGAATCCTTCACCCCGTTCCCCCCACTTGCACAAGAATTCACACAGCCTCTTGATGAACCGGATGGGAAATCGATCCAGCTGGAAAAGCAAAAATCCACATCCCAATTCCAACACAAAAAAGGCTCTCCCAGCCAGATTGCTGCTCAGTCTGTGCTGTGTGCAGACAGGACAAAGTGCTGAGTTCTGCCTGAAGCAACCCAGCCTGGGAATGCGAGACAGTCTGAGGCTCCACCTGGAAACAATTTTCCCCCCATCCTTTTTCCCCTCTCTCTTTCCCTGCAGCGTGCCTTGGTTCCCCTGTGCAGCACCACAAACAGCTTCACAAGCACGGAGCAGGGACCACTCCTGTGTCCAGGGCTGGGGAGAGCTGGGGCTGCTGCCAAGGAAAAGTCTTTGCAACTGGTGCCAGCTAATCAGGTAAATGCTTCCAGTCTGCCCAGACCAAGCCGTGTCCTTTGCTATTCTCCAAATATTTATGTCTTTGTGAAACACATAAACATTTCATCAGAGGTCTCTTATTCCCAGCATTTCATGTGAAGTTGTTGTTTCCATGCTCCTAAACCCCCTTCAATATGACTAATTCATGCTGAGGGAGTTTCTGACTTCCCTCACCAGAGTCACAGAGCCCCATAACCCAATCCAGAGATCCAAATCCCCAGAATCCAATCCCCAGATCTACATCCAGGCAGGGAAGGGATGGGAAGTGGTGGCAGAAATTTCTGCACTGTTGTGTGCTCCCTACCTGCAGCTGAAGTCCCTTAATTCTCTTTTTCCTTCCTTTTCCCCCCTCTTCCTCCATCAAAAAGTGTTTGCCCCTGAACTTTCCAAAAGGAACAAAACCACAGGGGCAGTTTGGGAAGTTCATGTAAATCAGCTGGTGGATGTAGATTTAGTCATTCACTTAATGTAAATTCAGCTGGTAGAAGGCAGTTTGGTGTTTCCTCTACTATTTACTAAGAATTTACACACTTAGTATATCTCATCTTAAAATCCTGAGCTCCCCACCAATCTACAAACACATAAGAATCTTCCCAGTTAGGATGAGTAATTGAGGAGCTGAATTATTCAGCATTGTGTGGTCTGTGGCAGCCAGGAGATAAAATTCCCAAGTCTCTGTTACTTCATTTACTTTCTGCAAAAAGCCTTCCCTTGGTAATTTTAGAGCTCAGAGCATGGCAGCACGTAGCAAGTTCCAGCTAAATAGCACACTCCCCAAAAGTTTGCTGCTTCCTTAATGTTCATGAATATTTCAGGAGCTCTGCTGAGAGGTTTTGGTGCATTCCAGGACAGTGATTCTGGGTTTCTCTTCTGCCTGCACAGGAAACGTGGCTGGGCCGTGCCACACTCTGCATCATTCTTTTAGCCAAGAATTATTGCTATTACAGAATTAGATCCCCTGAAAATATATGAAAATGTACTCCTTGACATGAGATGGGCACAATTTTTGGCTGACGTGAGAGCAGAGTTCTCTCTAGAAATTCATTCATTCCCTTAACCCATGATCAGTGCTGGAGTTAAGAAATAGAGTTTGCTTTTCTTACCCTTTCAGCTCACTGTTTTTCCATTGCTTGAACTGGTAAAAACACTTTGATAAAAATCTGAAATAACAGCAACACACAAGATCAGCAAATTAGTCTTTTCCAGCTGAAATTTGATTTATTGGAAAAAAACTACAGTCAATTGCATCAGCATGTAGTATAATTTGGGACATACTCTGTTGTGGTACAAGTGAATTTAAGTATTTAAATGCATTTTTTCATTTATCTTCTTTTGCTTATATTGGTGCATTTTTAATATACCATAATAATTCTTAAAAATTATGTCCTGTTTAACAAATAGATTTGCAGGTCTGTGTTCTGAGAAAGCTGAATGAGCACTTAAATGACATAAAAAAATCCATGTCAGGGTTTACAACACATGCTTAACCTGAGTGCTTTGCCTTTAAAGAAACGCTGACAGCAAACTAAGGTAATTATTCAAATTTTAAAAACCCAGAATGTGAGAGAAGCCAAATTATCTGGGTCGTTTCCGTCTGCAGTGAGAGCAGAGAGCTCACAGAACCTGAGCTCTGGTGCATCCCCACACGGGAGTGTGACCTTACAGCTGCTGTGGGTGGGTTTGCACAAAACTCATGGAATTTTCAGGTTGGAGAAGACCCTAATTGGGAGCTGGGAATTGAGTGCAGTGGGAGCAGCGAGGCTGAGGGCTCACCAACCACCCAGACTGCTGGGTAGGAGCAGGAATCCCTGTCTGGAGACTGGAGACCACAGATCATTCCCCCTGAACTGTCCCTCTGCCTCATTGACTGGGTAAAAGGAGCATGGCAGGATCCTCAAATGCAGCACCCAGTGTTTGTGTCCCAGCTCAGTGAAATGCTGCTGGAACAGTCACAGGGACAGCAATTTACTGCTCCAGTTCTGTGGGAAACACATTTATAGAAAATTCTTAAAACATGATAGAAGATTTATGTAGTGTGTAAAGAGTTAAATCCAAGACAGTTCCAAGGCACTTCCCTGCCCAGGGACAAGGAGCTGCAGAACTCCTGATTACAGGTGGATTCTTCTGTGCCAGCTGCACTCTGCTGCCAGGGATCCCCCCTGGAGGTTTGGGATGTGCCTGTGCCTCCTGGCCAGTCTGAAATCTGGGAATTCAGTGACTCTGCTGGGTGGGGCAACAGGAGGTTCCCTGACTGGGATGTGTCTCCAGGGATGGAAAGCTCCAAGGAACCCAGCTCAGTAACTGCTTCAGCCACCCCACCTCCAGTCAGCTGCTCTTGGAGTACAAACCCACACTTGGGCTCAGATGGAAAATATCTAATAAGAAAACCATTTTTCTTTCTAATTTTTTCCCTGTTTAATGCACACACTTTTATTTAAGAGGACAAAAGCCCTGACTTGCTAATTTTAATTGGGTCCCCAGTCTGTGGGGCAGCTTGCCTTGATTACATTGTACTGTATTACTCATCCTGGACAGATCCTTCTCTTTATTTTCTCCTCCAAGAGCCAAAATATGATATTGCTTGGCAAGAGGAATGTGCATCTAAAATGTCAAATTACAGCTCATAACTATTATGGAATAGTTCTAGCCATAGCCCTTTGTGACTCTTCCAAAAGAGATTTCTCTTTCTAGGAGATCCTAAAACCTAATCCATGCTTCATGTTTGGGTTTAGGTGGCATTCTGGGCATGTATTGCTTTGGTTGAACTTGAAATTTCAAATTTCTTCAGACTTCCAAAGTTTCAGATTGCATGACTGGTAACTCTGTTTGTACACAGACATTGAGAACTGCAGATCATTTCTTATTTTATACAAAATAGGCACCTACTAAATGCACATAATTTAACGTAACAGAATAATAAAATGAGGTTCATACTGGTCAGCTTTTCATCTGAAGACAGCACAGGAACTTGATTAAATCTCTGCCATTAATTAACTGATATCAACGTTCACTAAAATTTAATGAGAGCCTGTTTCTTGGTGTTATAATTCTAAACCAGGCATCACCAGTACAAACACTGAGGCCCCTGGAGTTCACTTTTCATGGGACTATGAAGAAATGGTTTTGTTTTATTTTAATTTTTTTTAGTTTAGCATCTGCTAGTTTGGTCTTCAGTGCTAAATTTGCAATAGATTGGATTCATGGAAATATAAAGGATTAACAGAGAAATGGAATTCAGTCTTTGTATTCTGAACACGGATAGGAGTGATGGAACTATGAAGATTTTGCTATAAATGTTTGTGCAACTCAGCTTTTACTTTTGCTAACCTTGCTGTGCTAAGACAGGATGCTGGACATCATTTTAAATATTAGCATGTCCATATCTGTCAGCAATGCAAGTTTCATTGCTTGCTTTTGAGGAGGCAGATTCCAGCCTGGAGGGATGCCTGAAGCCATCCTGATATCCCATCTTCCTGCCTGTGGGGCCTGCTGGGACACCTGGCTTTTTATAAATGGATTTTGTGGAGGTGAGAGGCACTGATGGGTGGAGGGGGGAGTGTTAGGAGTGGTTTTGATGAGACAAAACTTATGGGCCTCCAGATGATTGCTCAATCCAACTGAAGGATTCGAGCAGAGCTGCTCCTACTGCCAGATGATCATTATGTTGTGGAAGAGGTTTGGATGGGAGAACTTGGGAATTCAGTGATAGAGTAATGACGAATCCTCCCAGACTTGTCAGATATCCCATGGCAGGAACTCTGCCTGTTTGCTGATGATTGAAAAAGACATCTTGGCAGACCCAAATCAAAGACTTCCACAGCTTTGGAGGGCTTGAGCTTTTTAACCACATGGTAATTATAAAGACTATAAATAACACTGAAAAATCCAGTTCAAACAGTCCTCAATAAATTATCTTAATGTGCTGTTATTGGCCCCCTCCTTCAGGGTATCACAAGTCTGCACTGTCAGACTGACAGGCTGAAATGTGCTCTGTCAAATCAACAGCTCAGCCCTGCCTTACAGGCTGAGGGAAGCTTTGATTCCCTGTTTGTAGATGTGGCATTTGGGGACATGGGGCACTTCTGGGGGAACAGCTGGACTCGATGGTCTCAGAGATTTTCCAACCCAAACCATTCTGTGATTCCATTGAAGCTTCACCCAGTGTGAGGAAAGCTTTGTCACCTGAAGGATATTAGGGAAGAGCCATCGAAAGAATTGTCTGGGACTGTTCTCTCCATGTTTATCAGATGAAAATGACTCCACGAACCCATGAATTGTGGCTTTTCTTGCCCAGTTCCTTGCTGAGGGAGCCCAGGACAGCTGAGTGCAAGACAGTGGCTCTGAAGGACAGAAGGTGGGCAGTGTCACCCACCCAGTGCTGCTCTGGTGGTCACAGTTTGGATCAGTGCTCTTAATTTTCTAGCCTCAATTAATCTGGGATTCTGTGAAATAGTCTGTCTAGCTCTGAGTTTCCAGATGCAGGAACAGTGGCAAAATTCAGCTTTCCTGCCTCCTAATCAGTGATGAATGTTTGCCTTGGAAATCTCTCCAAGTATTTACACTCTGGAGTGGGGCTGCTCCAGCTGGAGCACTGCAGACCTGTGCATTTTCTTCCTGCTCCCAGCCGCTGTGGTCATTACCAGGTGTAAATCTCTGTCTGGTCACCAATTTTTACCCTCCATGCTTGTTTTGATGTGTGCCACATTTGAGTATCTTTCCAAACCACGGAAAAGGTTTTTCATTTTCCAAACAGAAAATGTCTCCCCCACTATCTGTGTGCTGGAAATGACATAAAACACTCTTTTCCTATTCAGTGAGAAAATGTTCCATGTTATCAGAATTTGCGGGAGAACAGAACTAAGACTTTACCTTTGAAAGCAGTCCATACTGAGAAGTAAGCAGGGCCTTTGAACACTTTTAATTATCCTTAAACTGCACATTAGAGCATCTTTGTAATGTCTCAGGTGTACAAAACAAACAAGAACCTGCATCAAGTAACACCAATACCCACCCTGAAAACAGATCTCACAGCCCCAAAACTTAGGAGTGTGTGGAAACCCTGCTGAGCCCTTACTGCACCTTTAGGCAGCAAAATCCCTTTGAAAATCTGGGCTTTAGGCCCAGCCCTGCCAAGAGTTCTCTGTGGAAAGCTCCTCCTCCTGCCTGGCGCTGACCCTGGCACAGCTCTTGTAAAGGTTCAGCTTTCCAAACAGCCTAAAGCAGGCAGGAGAAAATCATGTCAGAAGTGGCAAATAGATGAGTTCCCAGATGATTGATTCAGATCCTTTCAGAGACAGGAACTCTGATTTGTGAACAGCTGGAAAGCACTGCTGGCTCCTCCCTGGTGCCAGTCTGTGTGTGGTCCCTGTGGAATGTGCTCCATACACACTTTGGACACGTGTCAAAAGTCACATGCCATTAATTTCTCCAAACTTTGCAGTATTAAAGGTGTAGGAAGGTCATAGAAATGGAAAGCGCCTCATAAATGTGAAGAATTGTTTCCTGTGGTTTAGTTATTTTACTTTTTTCAATCCAGATTTTTTTCCTGATGGCATGATTTGAGCTCTACCTCTGAGATTTTTCTCCCAGAAATAAATGGCTTGCAACAAAAGGAACATTTAACAGCAGATTGCACCATGTAAATTTTGTAGAGTCACTGAAGGCAGATTGGATTTAGTGACACTTGTGGCTCCAAAGCTGCTGCTCAGAGCAGCTGGGGCTGTCCCTGGATCCCTGACAGTGTCCCAGGCCAGGCTGGACAGGCTTGGAGCAGCAGGGACAGTGGAAGGTGTCCCTGCCCGTGGCAGGGGTGGCACTGGGTGAATTTAAGGTCCCTTCCACCCCAAACCATTCCAGGATTCTGTTAGGTCACACAGGTCCCTGCATTTGGATAAGCAGGACCTCAAAGAGTGGCTGGGACTTGTCTGACTCCCCTTGTCAGCAGTTCTTACAGACTATGAGGGAACAAACACAATTCCAAGGCTTCTTCCATTCCCAACAGAGAAAAGAGCAAAAATCATCACTCAGAATCAACACTATGTCAGACAGACATCCCAAAAATTATTATTAGATATTTCAAAAGAAGCGTTTTTAATAGCAATTGTTCTATGTGGGATTTTTTCTTTTTTTAATTTCAGTATGAAGTATTTGGTATTTGAAGTCTTTAATTGTGCTGGCAAAAAGCCACTAGGAGGCTTTGATTTTTGGAAGCAAATCCATGTGACTGATCCGAGTGGGATCATAATGGCTACAAGGACCCGTCCATTAGGAGCTATTTTTAACAATGAAGTCAGAACTGGAATGTGAAAGTAAAGCTACGACTAAGCTACAAAAAGGTAAAACTCACAATATTCTTAAAGATTAAACTGTCCTGCAGTTACAAAATAGCTAAAGTTATCCCTGATGCCTTTATCCCAACCTATATTATCCCAAGTTATATTATTCCTAAACATCTACCAACAAAACTCTGAGTACAGTGTTCCTACACTGAACGGTCAAGGTGTGTTGGAGTCCTTCTCAACTTTTTTTCTTGTTACTTTTTCCTTTAGTTCATTACTGGTTTGTCATTATCTTTGACCTGTCTTTAATTTTGTTCCTATCTGTGTTTTTGTTATCAGTTGTTTCCTTTCATGGTTTATTTGCTCTCAAGTGTTTTTGGCAACTCCCTGTCTAGTTTCAGCTGCACAGAATGATGCTCTGCATCCATCACTGCAAGTGCAACAGGCAGCAGAGCATGGATCCTCATGGTATCTAGTAAACAAAAACCAGAGATAGAATCCCAGACTGGTTTGGGGTGGGAGTGATCTTAAAGCCCACCCAGTGCCACCTCTGCCATGGCAAGGACTCCCTCCACTGTCCCAGGCTGCTCCAATCCCCCTCCAGCCTGGCCTTGGGCACTGCCAGGGATCCAGGGGCAGCCCCAGCTGCTCTGGGCACCCTGTGCCAGGGCCTGCCCACCCTCACTGTAAAAGTCTGCCTAATATCTGATCTAAATCTCTCTCCCTTCATTTTAAATCCATTTCTCCTTGTCCTGCTGCTAAAAGGTGATGAGCTCATTCTGTGCCATGCCAAGGACTGTGAGCACACAGAGCCCAGAGCAGGAGGCCAGCAGCTTCCAGAGGGTGGGATGGGTACACAGCATCCTCCTCTGGAAACTGGGATAGCTGGAGAGGAGCAGAACTGGGAACACTGCTCAGTGTGAGCAACTGGAGTGGATCAAAGTAGGGCTGGGAGAAGGACAAAGCACCGCCCAGAGCCGTGGGGATGGGAGAACAGTGGGGAAAATGTGATGGTGAGTTCAGGCTGGAGAGGAAAAGCTCCAGGGAGAGCTCAGAGCCCTGGCAGGGCCTGAAGGGGCTCCAGGAGAGCTGGAGAGGGACTGGGGACAAGAGATGGAGGGACAGGACACGGGGAATGGCTCCCAGTGCCAGAGGGCAGGGATGGGTGGGAGATTGGGAATTGGGAATTGTTCCCTGGGAGGGTGGGCAGGCCCTGGCACAGGAATTCCCACAGAAGCTGCGGCTGCCCCTGGATCCCTGGCAGTGCCCAAGGCCAGGTTGGAGCAGCCTGGGACGGTGGAAGGTGTCCCTGCCACGGCCGGGGCGGGCTGGGCTGATCCCCGGGCCGGTGCTGGGCTGCGGTGAGCGCACGGCGGTGCCGGTGCCGGTGCCGCTCCCGTTGCCGTTCCCCATCCCAGCGCCGCTCCCATCCCCGCTGCCGGCGCTGTGGCGGCCCGGGCGGGGCGCGGGGAGGGAGGGGCGGCGGTCACGTGTGGCCGCCCGGTTAAAGCGGCCGCGGGCGGCGGGAGCGGCACAATCANTTTTGGCGTGGTTTCAGCCTGGACTTAAAGAAAGAGGGAAGTGGGAAAGCTTCAGTATGGCGACGGAACGCGCAGGGAGCCTCGCGTTTCAAAGTTGGCTTAGAAAATAATAATAATTTATTTTTTTAAAAGGATTTTTCCTCCCTTCTTGGCGCTGCACCTCCCCGTGCCTCGGCCTCCGAATCGGCCGCGGGAGGAAACCTCCCTCCTTGCCAGAATGAGAACAACAAAAAAATCTAGGGAGGAAAAAAAAAAAAAGAAAGAAAAAGGGGAATGACTGGTGGGAGGGGGGTCCCGGCTCTGGGGTTTTTCTGGGACTCGCACTTTGTCCGGGCTCGTTTCTGCGGGGGATCCCCCCAGTCCCTCCCGATCCCGTTCCAGGAGGGGTCCCCGCTCCTCCCTCCCATCTCCCGACCTCTGTCAGGACGGGTCCCCTCCCTTCCACCTCCCGATCGTCTTCCCAGAGGAGCCCGCTCCAGGAGGGACCCCCCGTTCCCGATCCGATCCCCTTCCAGGAGCAGCTCAGACCCGCGTGGGCTCGGCCTGGGTTTGTTCCTGCCCATGGAAAACCCTCGTGGCTGCCCAGGGAGGGATTTCATCCCGGGCCCCCCAGCTCCGCACCGGGCACTTTAAAGCCCAGATTGTGTTTATTTATCCCTGAGCATTCCCAAAGGCAGGGAGGTGAGAACTGGGACACAGCCCTGCGGCGAGGAGAGTTCTCCCTGGGGGATGGAAGGAGGAAGATGGAGGAGAGCGAGTTTGGGGCAGTCCTGGGATTTTTTTTTTTATTTTTTTTTTTTTACTAGAAAGCAGCTGAGTTCTGCGCCGGCTCCTTGGAGTGATGGGCGAATGGATGCGGCCGCTTTGGCCACTTCCAGAGTGGGATGTCGCCTTTCTGTCCGGGAAGGACTGTCCAGCCCTGCGGGCATCCCCCACTGCCGGGGGCAGGGCCGGCTCCCCCGGGCCCAGCTCTTCCTCCCGGGCAGGATCCCTGCGGAGCTCTGGGCGTTTTCGGGGAGAATCGGGGTCAAATTCCCTCTGAAACTTTGTTGCGCTTCGTTGGGAGAGCAAAGTCGGGCTGTTCCCTCTGTTTCAGAGGGATTGAGTAGCTCCAGCCATTCCTCGGGAAGCAGACTCTCCTCCTGGTGCCCATCAGTGCTTTGCCTTTGTGGCCTTGAATTATCAGCCTCTAATAACCATAAAATTCCACTGAACATAATTTTGGAAAACTTCAGCTTCCCTCATTCTCTTACTTCCTCACCTCCATCACAAGGGAGTCACTGGCACATGTTGACTAAAATTCATTTTTCCTGCTCCTGCAGGCCTGAAAACACACAAAGTTTATCAGGATTAGCTTTTTTCTCTTTAAGAGCTGGTTCAAGAGCAGGTTACTGAACCCAGTGCTGATTCTTGAGATAAAATGTCTTGGTCTGTGCTGTGCAGAGAAGCCAGACTTTATCTTAAAAGGGTTTTTCTAGCAGTTTCTTGCTGCTAAGTTGAAATATTTACTTTTTCCAGAGGCTGGTGTGGCTCAGAAAGCCTTGTTTGTGCTGGCATCCGGGGACAGATGTGACAAACAGATGTTTATGGTTGATTTAACAGGGAAAAGACAAGTGTTTCTGCTCAGTTTTGAAGAGATTCAGAGATTAACGAATTTAAATTATGTTAGTTCAGTTTTCCAGCTTGTTTATGCCCTGGTTTATTGGCTGCTGCTGCTTCTGGGGGTCCACCTTGGGCCCTCCCATCCAGGATGGGTCTCCCAGGTGGGGCTGGAAAGCTGCTTGGGCAGGTTGGATGGGCTGGGGCCAGCAGGAACAGGAGTTTGGGGCTGAGGTCAATGCCCTGCACAGGCTCAGCCACTCCATCCTGCTGGGATCCTGCACAGGCTCAGCCACTCCATCCTGCTGGAGTAATGCATCTTCTGTCTGTGGTCAAGTCCTCGGGGGTGCTGCCCCAAAAGTTCTTTAATTCCTGGAAATGCCCACTTTGATCTTCCCTCAGATCAAACTGCTCTAATCAATCATCCAAACTGTTCTTTCCTCTGCAGCATTTACCCCTCCTGATGCATTTAAGGAGTTTAGAGGCTCATCTCTGAGCCAGCAGCTCCCAGCCAGCCCTCCTGGGAGCTGGAAATCCAGGGATACTTGGTGCTTGTGAAGCACTAAGCTCCATGTGTAACCTAGGTGTGGTCCCCAACATCTGGCAGGGTGACACACAGCCTGGGAGGCTGAGCAGCTCTGCCCAGGAACCTGCCTTGTTCTGGGCCCCCTGTATCCCTGGAAACTCTGATCCGGGGGCTTGGTCCTGATCCCTTCAGTGATTCCCAAGCGTGTGGTGTTTCCTGCAGGGAGACTCCTCGTGGTGAGCAGCGGCCGGGGCCGCGTTCCGAAGGGATCAGGAGAGCTGCCAGTGCCAGCCCACAGCTGCTCCCAGGGTGACACCAGGTGGGGTGGGAGCAGAGGTGCCACTGGCACAGTGGCCCTGCTCTGGTTTGATCCAGCACACCCAACAGACACCAAAATCCGTTTATTTTGGTGTGCCCAGGTCTAGACAACCCAAAATACGTACACGAGTGGGACAGGGCTGCACAGCCCAGCCAGCCTTTCCCCTCGCAGGCACTTAGGTCATGTTTCAAAACAATGACTAAGTGCTCTATTTTAACAGATCCCTCATGCCAGTCCAAAATACCCAAATGCAGCACGTTGGTACCTGATACAAGCACCACAAAGCTGATTGCCCTCACCTCAGGGGGCTTCTGCCACTGCTGGTTCCCAGCTTGGTTTTGGGCAGTCAGTGTGTGATGCCAGAGTTTTAATGCAACTTGCACATTTCCAACAGCTCTTTTATTTAGCTACAGGAACCTTACCAGCTCTCAGGTGGGATTTGCTCAGAGCTGTCTGTTGGCAAAGCATGAGATGCACGCAGATGGGAGAAATTCCTGTGGCAGGAGGAAGCTCCTGTGCCACAACTCCCTGACAGGAGCGTGCAGCCAGGTGGGGGTCAGGCTCTGCTCCCAGGGAACAAGGGACAGGATGAGGGGAAACAGCCTCGAGCTGTGCCAGCGGAGTTTACATTGGATGTTGGGGAAAATTTCTTCATGGAAAAGGTTGTCCAGCTCTGCTGCAGGCTCTCCAGGGCAATGGTGGAGTCCCCATGCCTGGAGGGAGCTTTGCAAAGCTCAAAAAGGAGCAAACATCCCCAAAGAGAATTTTATTGGGCTGTTTCTTTGCTGTGCTTTGGTGATGAACTGTTGGCTCCACAAAGTGGGGCTGTCAGTACTTGAAACCCCAGAGGATTCCTGGTGTCTGCTCCCTTCGTGGAAAACATCTTGTTTAAAGGTCACGCTTCTGGGCCGTGTGTGATGTGTTCAGTTGGGGTGCAGCAGTGGGAGATAGAACACGATCCACAAAATTAATCCTAATGCAGCCTTGTCTCCACTGTCCCGCTGTAAATGATGGCACGTGTGGATTGCAGGAGAATGGGATCACCAGGAATGGTTTCTGTTATCGTTTGTGAGGAATGGGGCTGATGGTAATTTACAGGCACGCCTGCATTCCCGGGAGCCCTGCCTGCTCTGCCTGCCCTCTCCCGGGATGCCACCAGGCTTGTGACAGCTCTGGACAAGGCATGAGGACAGACCTTGCATCTCCAGTCCTGGGGCAGGGTTGGGTCTCACAGGACAAGGGAGACCCTGAGGGGCTGGAGTGTGTCCAGGGCAGGGAACAGAGCTGGGAAGGGGCTGGGGAATCCCTGAGGGAGCTGGGAAGGGGCTGG